>JAIVFJ010000290.1:0-73706 GCA_025765615.1 Zopfochytrium polystomum | reverse complement strand
TTTTCTCGGTTCCCTTTTGCTTTTCACCCCATGTCCTTAACCTTTCCGCTCATTTTTTCTTTCTTCTTTTTTTTCACTAGACCGCAAACAGCACGAAGTGCTCAACATCACGCGCGAGGACCTCGCCAAGAACGCCATGCGCTACGCAAAGTGGCACATTGGCATGCTCTCCTTCCCGCCGATCCCTTTGGAGGTCGCGCGCGAGCTACAGCTCGAGGGTCTCAGCAAGATCGCAATTGAAAAAGTCGTCCCGCCGCCCACCGCCTACAAGGGCATCGTCTCGTCCAACTATCCGCAGGACTTTCAGGGAGTGGAGTCCCCCGTCGAGAAGATTTCTGCGCGCTTGTTGAAGGAGACAGCTGCGGCAGGTGCTGTGTCTGTCGCAGCGGTGAAGACGGCGGAGGAGGAGGTAGAAGCTGAGGCAGATGGACTGGTGTCGGAGGTGAAGGAGGCGGCGGGTGAGGAGGCGCCTGAGGCTGAGCTGAAGGAGGCGACCGACGAGGTGCGGGCGGTGGTGAAGGAGGGAGTCGGGGCGGAGAAGGTTGAGGCGCCGGCAGAGACGTCCGAAGATGAGGACGCCAGGGCGAAAGAGGTGGCTGACGCGGGGGCGAACGCGTACACGCCTCTCCTCGACACGGTGGACCCGACGTCCCCGGCGCTGTCTGCGCTCGTCGACGAGGAGGAAGGCGAGGGCGGCGACGAAGACTGGCTGGTCTCGCGCGGCGAGCTCCTCGTCCCCGACGCGGCTCGTCGCCGCCGCCAGTCGGTGCAGTTCATGGTCCAAAAGCGCTTCCAGCCTGAGTCCGAGCGCACCCTGATCCCCGACCGCAAGATCCGCCACTACCTCGGCGCAAAGGCCGGCCCGCTGCCCGGCTCGCAGAGACCCGAGCGATTCCAGCGGATCTATGATCGCGAGGTTGGCAAGGACGATCGAGCGCGGCAGAGCAGGGAGGATATTGCGAGGCTGAGGGGTGATGACGACCCCGACGGGTACGGCGTGCGCGCGGCCGAGGAGCGCGCGGCAGCGGCCGCGGCGGCTGCGAGGGCGGCGGAGGCGGCGGCTGAGGATGCGGAGGAGGACGAGGAGACGGGCGTGGGGATGAGGGAGGCGATGGCGGTCGGCGCCGCTGGCGCCGCCACGGCGTATGCGTTTAAGAGGGCCCGCGGTGGCGGAGGCGGCGGTGGCGGGTACCAGTCGGGCGGCGGCGGCGGCGGCGGCGGAGGGTTTAGCGGGCGCGGAGGAGGGTTCAGTGGACGCGGCGGGTTTGGTGGAGGCCGCGGCGGAGCCCGCGGTGGCGGGTTCGGCGGGCGTGGCGGGTACGGCGGTGGCAGCGGCGGCGGGTACGGCGGCGACGGTGGCGTCGTCCGTGGTGGGTACGGCCGCGGTGGCGGCGGATACGGCGGCGGAGGGTACAGCCGCGGTGGTGGTGGCTACGGCGGCGGCGGCGGTGGAGGATACAGCCCGCAGCGGAGCACACGGGGCGGCGGCGGCGGCGGCGGCGGCTCGCGGGGTGGGTATGGCGGTGGTTATAGAGGGGGTTATGGTGGCGGCGATGGAGGAGGCTACAGGTCCGGCGGTGGCGGTGGCGGTGGGTACCGTGGAGGTGGGGGGCGGCGGCGGGTACCGGGGCGGAGGTGGTGGTGGAGGTGGGGGGATACCGAGGAGGTGGTGGTGGGTACCGAGGGGGCGGCGGCAGCAGGGGTGGTGGAGGAGGAGGGTACCGCGGCCGAGGCGGTGATGAGTGAGTATTAAGTCTTGAATGTCCCTTTGTTTTTCTTTTCTTTTTTTTTTTTTTTTCTTTCGCGTCTGTTGTCCTTTGCATCAATCGCCCTCGCTGCCTTTCCCCCCCCCCCCTCGCGCAACTACGTTTTTTCTCTCTTCTTTTCTCTCTTTCCTTTGCTCTGTGGGTTTCCTCGCTCGTTCGTTTTGTTGTTGCAGTTTCGCGGCATGCTGGCCTGTCTGTCCGTCATGCACCGATCCCCCGGTTCAGCCGATCCCGTCACCACCACCCCGCCGTTCTTCTCTTCGTTCTTTTGTCCTCTCAAGTGCGTGCAGGTGGGGGGAGTATCTCTGTCTCTCGCCCTTTCCCTCTCCCTCTCTCTCTCTCTCTCTCTCTCACTACAATCGTAAATACAAGACCGCCCCCGCGCGCGGCCAAAGCGACGTTCAACCTCTGGGCGTTGCCCAAAGTGAAACCAAAAAAAAAAAAAAAAAAAAAAAAAAAAAATGGAATTGCGGTCGCTCAACAACGCCGAGCGGGGAGGCATGGCTACGTGTCTGCAATCTGGATCAGCCAAGGCCCAAATCTTGATGCCCCACTTGACTGGCTTGTTTGGAGAGTACTGCTTGATTCGAAAGAGACCATCATCTCGTCAATAGAAACGTTTCGACCAAGTTCATAGAGACTTTGAAAACTCTTCCCAAAACATTGAGAAGCTTATCCGCTCTGTAAGTTTTGCTGCAGGCAGGAGAGGCTGGATATTGGCTCTCACAGCAGAAGTGCAAATACTGTAGAATGGTTCTGAAACGAGATTTGGACTCCTCCCAACTTCCACTTAGGATTGCGAAATGGGCTCAAAAACTCTGCAGAAACCACATCGAAGAGCAAAAAGAAAAAGAAACACTGACAAACAAGACCAGAAACAAACAACGAAGCTCGGACGACGCAGACTGGATAAGACTCAAAACGTCACAAAGGAGGAGGAGGGGGAGAAATTTTTGTTCACCATTGGGGTTGATTCTTTTTTTTTTTTTTTTTTTTTTTTCTCTCTTTTGAGCAATGCCAAACCCAATAGTAACAGTGCGACAGAACAGCTTTTTTATCATCTCCGTAAGTAATTCAACAGTGATGTTGAAAGAGTGGATTACAATATGGAATCGACCCTTGTTTTCCAATTCCAAATGAAAATGCCAATGAGGTACCTCCAAAACCCATTTACTTTGGTGGGGATCAAAAAACAAGATCCAGGCGCAGAAAATTGCCGAATCTGTCATTTGCACCATTTGTTTTGATCCACCCCAGCAGATGATAAATTTTCGTTCCATGTCATTTACTGCGGATTTGGTAGCCACCCAATGCCGTATTTTGAAAGCTCAGTCTTACTTGTCAGGAACATGGCAGAACAGGACAAGGCAGACAAGGAACTGAGAGGAGTGATGATTGTATTGGAAACAATAATTCACTTGAGGGATGGGACAGGTCCCCCATCGCCCTTTTCTACTTTTGAGAGTCTTCCTTGTCAAGACTCAAAGAAAGTTCCAGAAAGAGCAATTAGTAATACAATGATACCAATGATACCAATGACAACAAGACAAGTCAGGAAAGCAAAGAAGGTTCCAGAAGGTTCCACAAGGTTCCATGAAGAAATGTTCTTGAAGGTTTCAGAAGGTTCCAGAAGGTTCCATGAAGGAATGTTCTAGAAGGTTCCAGAGGTTTCCAGAGGGTGATTCATAACATCATCTCCCCCTTTTAGGCCTCTTCTGCAACTTGGTGAGGTACCTGGTCTTGAACTTGAGCAGAAGGTCTTGGCAGTGAGTGAGGTTTGACTCAGGTTCCCAGGTGTTGTCAGCATCTGAGTAACCTTTCCACTTAACAAGGAACTTGAGTGTCCTTCCAAACCACTTGGCATCCAAGATTTGTTCAACCTCAAATTCCTCTTCACCTTCTACCTCAACCGGAGGAGGAGGAGAAACAACTCTGCCTGGAATGGAATTGGCCACAAACTTCTCCAAAAGGCTGACATGGAAAACTGGGTGGATCTTCATGGATGCAGGGAGATCCAGCTTGAAGGTGACTGGATTGATTTGCTCCAAGATCTTGAAAGGTCCCAACTTGTGTTTGTCTAGCTTGGGACTTGGTCTTTTGGTCTGCAAGTTCTTCCTCATGCCTGGCCAGTAAAAGTCTCTGGAAACAAGCTCATATGTCTTGTGCTCTCGTGGGTGTCCAGCTGTTGCTGCATCATGCCTTGTCTTGAGTATCTCAAGTTTTTCCTCTTCTTGGCTGATTTGAATCTTGTGAGGCTTGGGGTCCTTGGAAATAGCATGGGCCCACACACTGTCAGGAAGCAATGAAAGGTGTGTCTTGGATGGTGGGGTGAAACCATCTCCCCCTTCAGGTGCAAGGTCTGTTCTTCTTGACAGGGCATCAGCCACAGTGTTAAGGTGGCCAGGAGAATAGCACAGCTTAAAGTCATACTCAGAGAGCAGTTCAGCCCACCTGGCATGCCTCTGCTTGAGCAACCACCTTGCCCTGAAGAAGGTGAGGTTCTTGTGATCAGAATAGACAGAGATGCCTTTAGAACCAGTCAAGTAGTGTCTCCAGAATTTGAATGCTTCCACAATTGCAAGCAACTCCTTGTCATGGACTGTGTAGTTACACTCAGCACTGTTCAGCTTCCTGGAGTAATATGCCACTGGATGCAGAGGAGCAGAGGGGTCCTGAGAGCTTGGCTGGGACAGAACAGCGCCAAGGGCATAGTCTGAGGCATCAGTTTCCAAGGTGAAGGGAAGCAAGGGATCCACATGCTTAAGGAGTGGTGCACTTGTGGTTGCTTTCTTAAGAGCTAGCCAGGCTTGCTCTGCTGCTGGGGTCCATTCAAACTTGGTGGTCTTCTTGGTGAGATCAGTGAGAGGCTTGGCTATGGCAGAATAGTTGGCAATGAAGGTTCTGTAGAAGTTGCAAAATCCAAGGAAGCTTTGAACATCCTTGATGGAATTTGGAGCCTTCCATTCAAGAATAGTTTGGATCTTGTCTGGTGCCATGGAGATCCCTTTGTCAGACACAATGAACCCCAAAAACTCAATGGAGGTCTTGTGGAATTCACACTTCTCCAGCTTTGCATAGAGGTGATGCTGTCTGAGTCTCTCCAAGACAGTCTTGACATGTCCCATATGGCTTGCAGTGTCAGATGAAAATACCAGGATATCATCCAGGTAGACAATGACAAAAAGGTCCAGAACATCCCTGAAGATGTCATTCATCATGCCTTGGAAAATAGCTGGAGCATTGGTAAGTCTAAAGGGCATGACCAAGTACTCAAAGTGACCGTATTTGCATCTGAAGGCAGTCTTCCATTGATCCTGGGGCTTAATTCTGACCAAATTGTAGGCACCTCTGAGGTCAATCTTGGAAAATATCCTTGCATGGCTCAGTTTGTCCAGTAATTCAGAGATGAGAGGCAGTGGATAGCGGTTCTTGACTGTCATCTCATTGAGATCTCTGTAGTCCACACAGGGTCTCAGTCCCCCATCCTTCTTCTTGACAAAAAAGATGGGAGCTCCAGCTGGTGACTTGGAAGGTTGGATGAATCCCTTGTTCAGCATTTCTTCAATGTATTCTTGGAGGGCCTTGGCTTCTGGTGGAGAGAGGTGGTACAGTGGCTTGAAAGGTGGGCTGCAAGTTTCATCCTTGAGTGGGATTTCACAGTCATAAGGCCTCTGAGCTGGTAGCAGGTCTGCCTTGGTCTTGGAAAACACATCAGCATAAGGGAGATATTCTTTTGGTAGCTTGGATGCCAGCAAAAGGTCTGATGGGTCCAGGTTGTTGTGCTCCTCAGCAGTGGGGCTTGAATTCTTGACTGGGAACTGTGATTCTTGAATCTTTGACTGAGAGTTCTGTTCTTGGCAAAGACTGTGAGCTGTGGAACTTGAATCTTGAATGTGGACTGTGAACTGTGGTACTTGAATCTTTGACTGTGGGTTCTGTGAACAAGAGTCTTGGCCATGACTGTGAGCTCTATGAGCTCTACTTGAATCTTGACTGTGAACTGTGAACTGTGGAACTTGAGTCTTGGCTGGCTGTGAATCTTGAATCAAGGGCTTGAGAGCATGAGACTTGGGGGCTTGACTTGAGTTTTGGGTGACTGTTCCGATTGGTGGAGGTTGGACTTGACCAGTGACCCAATCAATGGCAGGGTTCTGGGCTTGCAGCCATGGTAATCCCAGGATGACAGAGAATGTGGGTGAGCCAAGATCCAATACTTCCAGATTGACCATGGATGGTGGAAAGTCTTGGATGTGGAGGTTTAGCTTGGTTTCATGGCTGATTTCCTTGAACAGAGCATGATTGGCAAAGTGGACCTTGAGGGGTGTGGATTTCTTGATTGTAGGAATGGCACAAGACTTGGCAAGGGTGGCATCAATGATGTTGCAGGATGATCCAGAGTCTATAAGGGCCTTGGTTGTGATGGTTGACTTGGGTGAGAGTTGAATCTTGACATCCATGGTGAGTTGGTGGGGCTTGGAATCTGAGGTGTTTGTGGTGCTGGTGGTGGTGATGAAACAGGGGCAGCTTGGAGGAGGGTCCAGGGAATTGCCCCTCAGTGAGCCTGGACCTGGGAGTTTGGGTGCTTCTTCCTTGGGCAGTCCTTGACAGCATGCTCCTTGGAGCCACAGTAAAAACACAGTCCCTGCTGGGCCCTCCTTGTTTTCTCCTCTTGGCTCAGAGGACCCTTAGGAAGTGTCTCAACTGCATCCACTTGCATGGGTTCAGGAACTGTGAGAGCTTGAGGAACTGGGGTAGGTCTTGATGTAGTTCCTACTTGTCTTTGCTTCAGCCTCTTGGAGTAGAGTCTGTTGTCAATCTTGATGGCAAGGAGAATGTACTCTTCCAAGGTCTCAGGGATGTGCAGAGACTGGGAGAGCATGTCTTGGATAGACTCATGGAGACCATCATGGTACAGCTCCATCAGAGCTGCATCATTGTATCCAGAGTCTCTGGCTAGTTGCTTGAATTGGTTGGTGTAGGCCACACAAGATTGCTTTCCTTGCTTGATATGCTTGAGCTTGGATCTTGCTGTCCAAGATGCGTAGGGGTCACCAAAGGTAGCCTCCAGCCCTTCCCAGAGCTCTTGCAGGGTGGTGGGTGTGCTTGGGAGAGATCTGTACCATGATTGAGCTTGACCAGACAGGAGGGTGCTTGTGAAAAGAACCTTGACTTGCTCACTGGGAAATCTTGAAGGTTGGAGAAGGATGACATTCTCCACAGTGGCCATGAAGTTCCTAAGGTCTTTGGCCAGCCCAGTGAACTTGTCAGGGCTGGGAACCTTGGGCTCTCTTGCTTGGTTGGCTTGAGGCAGGGGAAGAGCTTGATGTTCTTGTTGGTGAAGTTGTTGTTGAAGCTGGTGCTGCTGGTGAAGGACTTGTTCTTGAAGTTGGTGTGTCTGTCTTGAGAGGGCTTGTAATTGGTCCATCAAGGCTTGGAAGGCAGTTGCATCAGGGAAGGTGTTGTTTGGGTCAGACATGATGGCAGAGAGTAGTGGGAGAGGGTGAAGTGAATTATGATGTCAGGAACATGGCAGAACAGGACAAGGCAGACAAGGAACTGAGAGGAGTGATGATTGTATTGGAAACAATAATTCACTTGAGGGATGGGACAGGTCCCCCATCGCCCTTTTATACCTTTTGAGAGTCTTCCTTGTCAAGACTCAAAGAAAGTTCCAGAAAGAGCAATTAGTAATACAATGATACCAATGATACCAATGACAACAAGACAAGTCAGGAAAGCAAAGAAGGTTCCAGAAGGTTCCACAAGGTTCCATGAAGAAATGTTCTTGAAGGTTTCAGAAGGTTCCAGAAGGTTCCATGAAGGAATGTTCTAGAAGGTTCCAGAGGTTTCCAGAGGGTGATTCATAACATTACTTGCATCAGCCGAAAAAAATAATAATAATAATAATAATAATTTGGGATGTTTTCTTTTTTTTTTTTTTTTGAAAAAAAGTGCTAATTGCCCTGGTGCACGCTGACCAGAGCCTCAGTCTCAGCCCAGACTCACGGTTTGTTTCGACTTGAGCCTCTCAGGAGTCAGGCCTCTCTTCTCTCCGAGCAGAAGGGTCTCCGCTATGTCAGGCACCAGTGCTTAGCAATTTGATTGTAGGACTATTAATGGCCTTCAGGGAATGCAGGCTTACCGCTTTGGATACCTGGGGCAGTGGGTGGGGGATGCACCGCCAGAAACCCAACGCTGAAATGGGAGAAATCCGACATTTTTGGGGAACAAAGATGTAAAAAAAAGAAGAAAACCACCCAGGCCCCGGAGGAAGCCTTCTGCACTGCTTGCAAGGCTCTGATTGGTGGATGGTGGTTTCAGCAAAAACTGAGAAAAAAACTATTCTTTTGTCTGCCGTCGCCACTGCACTTCTTTAGTTAGAGAAATGAATGAAGGTGCAACTACCACATCCACATCACCTAGACTACAACATACCACCCACAGATTCGAAATCATTTATTGATGACACAAATCATTGATTCAACATGTAATGCTGAACATTTGTTGCATCACCCAAAGCTGCTTGGGGTGGAAGGATTTGCACTTCCTCCCTGGCTTCCATCGATTCACATACCATGCTGTCTGAGTGTTCTACAGGGTCAGATGCAGAGGCGCAAACTGGGGAAATCGTTCCCAGCCTGCTTCTCGTTACTGGAATTGCAGTCTATTCAGCAGGTTTTCCTTTGCTTTGCTAATGCTTCAAGGTGTTGGAATTGGCATCAAGTATGGACTATATCGCATGAATTTTGTCTGCTTGTTTATCTGCTTGTTACTTGGTATGGAGTTTTGAGCTGGGCCATCATTTGATCAGTTAAATTGTTTGTTCTCTGCTGAGTTCCACGACTTTCCAACATATCTGCTTCACGACTGACTCCTTTAAGCCGATTTGTTTGCAGAAGAAGGTCTCTTTTTAGAAAAGAAGAAATAGAGTTGTGTACTGGTGGTGGTCGTTCTTCAGTGGCTTGGAGAAAATGAAGGGTGCTCTGAAGAATCATGGCAACCTTGTGGTAAACCCTTCAGTTGCTTCAGTTGGTCGTCATACGCAGCATGGGCCATCCTCGAAACAGCAAGAAATGGTGTTGGTGTATGTTCCCCATATGGAAAATGAGCAAGGTGTGCAGTTGCACCATCAGTTGTCCGAGACATTACAGGAATCCCTCTGGCACTCATGAATTCTGAAACTTGGATCAATTGTGTCAGGAACAGGGCAGGACAGGACAAGGCAGACAAGGAACTGAGAGGAGTGATGATTGTATTGGAAACAATAATTCACTTGAGGGATGGGACAGGTCCCCCATCCCCCTTTTATACCTTTTGAGAGTCTTCCTTGTCAAGACTCAAAGAAAGTTCCAGAAAGAGCAATTAGTAAAAACATTGATACCAATGATACCAATGACAACAAGACAAGTCAGGAAAGCAAAGAAGGTTCCAGAAGGTTCCACAAGGTTCCATGAAGGAATGTTCTAGAAGGTTCCAGAGGTTTCCAGAGGGTGATTCATAACAAATCGTTGTCGACACATATCAACCAAAGAGGTGCTCGTCAGGTGAGTACTGGAAATTGATGACCTCGTATTAAGAGTGTCTGTCAGAGTCACTAGAGTGAGAGGATGTGCTTCAAATGTCAGAGCAGCCTCAATTTCAACAATGCCCATGGTCAACACTGAAATGAGTGATTGCAGCCATGCTCTGTGGTCCAGAGTGAAAATGTCTGCGGAATTGAATCTCAAAAGATCATGTCTGAAACTATCTGCTTTTATTATGCCATGCTTTACTTCAACATTTCTGCATTCATCTCTCAACCACAAAGGTGCAGACAATCCTAAGATTGCTGGATGGCTGATTTTCAACAGAGACTTCAACCGCTTCAGTCTATGGCTTCTAACATTCAATGTCTTTGATTGAGCAGCTGTTGCAACAGCAGCTGACTCAGATTTCGGGCGTTTCAAAACTGACTTGTTGATGCTTTGCTGGGTCTTCTGGAATGCTTTCAAATCTTCATTGTGGGCAAGTTGAACTCACTTCACCGCTCGTAGAGCAAGTCTGGAGATTTTTGTAACATGCAATAGAATTTCCCTCCAACCGAAGAGCTGAAAACCATCATCTATCTGGATCTTGAAGATATGTCGTACATTCCATGCTTTGGCATATCAATTTTCACAAGAACAATGTTTTACTTAGAACTGAAAGAAGACAAGTGAGAAATTACCTTTTCACAGTCCTTTGTTTGTTTTTCTTCGCCAGGTATTTTTTTCACTTGAGATCTCTGCTGCACCAAGAAATCTCCCCTTAGACAGGCTGAATGTCACAGGAACAGGTGCGCCAATTGACATATCATCCAGTGCTGCAACAAGAGCTACGTCAACAGGAACAGTGCCAACGAGGTCAGCTGTAGCAGAATATATCAAAGCAGCTCTCTCCAAAGTGAATCCAGGCTCTGCAGTGTGCTCCTTTTGACTAATCCTTTCACAGATGGACCTGGGAGAAGGGATCATCAGGTCCCCATTGAAAAGGAGATGGATGGAACTGAGGAAGGTCAACATCATTGCTGTCCAGAACATTCTCATCAAAACCTTGGAGTGCGTCAATCGACTTCCTACTGTTGTGAGAGCTTGAATACAAATAGATGAACTTTGACCAAATAACACTTCAGAAAAAAGTTCTGCTGAAGCTTGTCCACACAGATTTTTGAGCGTATACATCTTCATCTGAGCACACACCAAGTTTTTTCGACCCTGGGCAAATGAAAAAAGTGAAAAAAAGTAAAAAAAAATTGTGTGGACCAAGTTCACTGTGATAATTCGAAACGATTTTGGAGAATCGGGGTATCGATCCCCGTGCCTCTCGCATGCTAAGCGAGCGCTCTACCATTTGAGCTAATTCCCCGTAGAAGCATTCGAAATTCATATAAAATCTATTCGGGTGCAGGCAACCTTAACGAAGCGTCCCCTTTACGTAAAAGGATGCGCCTTTTGCTTATTAACAATCTTTGTTGCAAATTTCTTCGTTAAACGGGGGAGGTTGGAATCCAATAAGAAAACTAGAAAGTAGGGGCCTTTTCACGCATTTGAGCTTGCGGCGCTTCTTCGCAGCTGCAACAAACGAGAAGTGCCCTCACCAGCCGCATCACTTCAAAGGTCTTCTTTTACTTTTTCCTTTTTTGTTTGTTTGTTGCATTCGTTTTTGTTAGACTTTGCAATAGAAAGCGAGAAAAAGAAGGTACAGTAAAACCACCAAAAAAAAAAAAAAAAAAAAAAAAAAGGAAGGGGAGAGGCCCTTGCAGCCTACTCGTACGCGCGTAAGGGCAAAAGGGCAACGACATTGGAACTGAACCGACCCCACCCCTTCCCGTCCGCTCATCCTCCGCCTCCTCCTCCTCCCCCTCGGGCATCGTCGCGTGTTTCGTCAGACACGACTTCACTTGTCGGCGTGGAGCTCCTCCTTCTTTGACGCGATCCGCTGCGCACGGCGTTCGCGGGCGGCCTAGAATAATATGTTAGGGCGTCGCAGAGACGAAAAGCGCGAGTGCGTTTCGCGCACGCGCACGCGCACGCACAGACACACACACGACCGCACTCACACGCACGCACAGACACACGAACACACGACATTCAGCAAGAAGGTCCCGCCACCTTAAAAAAAAAAAAAAAAAAAAAAAGAGAAAAACCAAACAAACAACGCCCCGAACCTTTGTCCTGTTCCTGTGGGCCTCGGCCTGGTCCGCCAGCAGCTTCGCCCTGGCCTTATCCGCCTTGGCCTTGTGGATAAACTCCATCAGGACGCGCTTGTTCTTGAACACGTTTCCCTTGCACTTGAGGTACAAGACGTGGTAGAGGTGCTTGTCGATTTTGCCGGCCTCGCGGTAGCGGCGGAGCATGCGGCGGAGGACGCGCTGGCGGCGCATCCAGAGCACCGAGGTCGGCATGCGCGCCTCGGCCGTGCCGCGCCGTTTGCCTGTGCCCGTGTGCCGGCCGAGCCGCTTCGCCGCGAGCTTTTCCCGCACGCGGAAGCGCGAGTGGATCGCCGTCTTTTTTTTGATGATCAGGCCGTTCTTGGCGAGCTTCGCGATGCCCTTGCCTGGGTGAGAGAGAGAGAGGGAGATAGGAGGGAGAGAGAGAGGGAGAGAGGGAGAGAGGGAGAGAGGGAGAGAGGGAGAGAGAGAAGTGCAGCGGGAGAGAGCGTGTGTGTAAGTGTGGCGACAAGAGAGAGAAAAGAAAATAAGGAACAACAGAGTCGTCGTACGCGAGTTTTCTGCGGCGATGGTCGAAGTCTCATTGGGGTCCAGCCAGATCTTGTTCTTGCCGCACTTGAGCACCGCGGCGGCGATCCGCTTCTGCGATTTGAGGTTGATCCTGGGGGGCGGGAGTAGATCAAGAGATGGGGATGTTCGGTCAAAAGTTTGACAGAAAAAGCGGAGTGAATCGTGCGCGAGGGACCAGAAAAACGATGGAAAAAAGCCGTTTGCGGAGTGTGATGCGATCGTCTTCCTCTCAGCGTTCGCAATGCCCGCAATCCGAAGCGAGTTGGGATGGGCCGTGAGTGCGGTACAATACACGACGCGCCCCACACGTCGCGTGGGGAGAAGGTTAGGCATTCATTTGGTTGGGCAGTCATTCCGCTCGTCCGCTCGTCCGCTCGTCCGTCCGTCCGTCCGTGCGTGCGTACGTACGTCCATACTCTTGGGCAAGGATTGCGCAGATAGCTAGCTTTCGACGGGGACCGAACCTACCCTGAGCCCATGACGGGTTTGGTGGTCCTTGCGTGTAGCGAGCCAAGAGAAAACCAAAAAAAAATGAACGGGAAAGTTCGTACAGCGACCACCAACCCTGCGCCACACCCCCCCTAATAATTGCTTCTCCATGGACTTTTACGCCATTGCAAAGCGCTAAATACAACTGTTCATTTGGCGACGACGTACGTTGCGTTGAAGGACGCAGCTAACAAGCTCATGACCCCTCCACCGACGAACTATTATTATTTTGAGCTGTGAAAAAAAACCGGTGAAAAAATGGTCACGTCGTAAAAACTGGGGGTTCGGATTTGCCCTTTGGGAGGGGCTGCTCCTCATCGATCTCAACCGTGTCAGTTGGCAGAGGCAAGCCTTCCTGTCCTTTCTTTTGCAGTCGCTGGCCGAACCGCTCTTTCACCCCCAGTGGAAAACCCATCACGCACACGCACACGCACACACACACACACACACACACACACACACACACGCACGCACCCAACCGGCCCGATATTTTGGCCGGGTGGGGGGAAGGGTTTCTTGTGGTGACACTTGACACGGCGGGCATTTCATTCAGAGGGATCCGCAAGGGATCGGGCACGTAATGGGACGCCCAGGGAAGGAGAGAGCTGTGAGCGAGAGAGACAGAGAGAGAGACAGAGAGAGAGTGAGTGAGAGAGAGAAAGCGGGAGAAAGATTGCTGCGTTTGTTGTTTCTGCAATTTCCATTTTCGGAAGGGATTGGCTGTTTGCTTCCGTTCAAGTTGTTTTTCCGCGCTCAATGTTTTGTGTCTTTTTTTTGTTATTTTTTTTCGTTGTTTTTTTGTCTGCAGGGGTTGTTTTGTTCCGTTGCGGTAGAAATTTATATCAGATATTAATGGAACGCACAATATTGGAGGATCGTGAACACAAGGAGAAGTGCCCCCATTTTTGTCTTCTCCTTTTCCGCCGGCTTTCCGCTATATTGTTTTTCACTTTTTCTTTTTGCCTTTGCTCGAATCGCAATATGACTGTACTCAGACAGACTGAGGGCGTTTCCACCGAAAAAAAGAAATTAAACTTTTTGAAGGTTTCCCGTCCCGTATTTTTCAAACACCTCCGTTATCCCAAGCGTACAATCCACTCACATTCCGATGGAAGGCGTTGTTGCGCTTTGCGCCCTTTCGTAAACTGTCTCTCGCTGTCTGTCTGTCGCACACACACCACACAAACACACACACACACACACACTCTCTCTCTCACGCTCTCTATCTTTATTGATCGGTTTCGACATTTGCCTGTTTGGGCGCATAGCATCTGTGTGCGGTGTATAATACCAACTACCAAAAAGCATTTTTTAATAAAAGAAGTCGCATCAAAGAGGCGGGAAGGGAGAGAGAGAGAGACGGAAACGAGAAGGAAATACTGAAGTCAGCTTGTGCGCTGACGGACGAACGTTCGCGAGCACACAGAGCGCGCGCGCACGGCACTGGAATATTTTTTTTTTGTTTTTTCTTTTTTTGTTTGGGTTTGGGTTTGTTTATTAATTCCCGCCGCCGACATGCACCAAACAGTGTGAATGTATATAAACATAACAATCAATCGAGGAGGAACATCAAAAAGTATTCCTCATTTATCCCCCTCACCCGACCCACCCTTGCGCCCCGGCCGGGTTTTGCCCAAAAAAAGAGATTCGAGAGGGTGTGTGTTCAAAATTATAATGATACTTTTCTCTCTCGCTGTCTTTCTCTCTGTCTCTGTCTCTCTCGGTCACTGATACAGCCCACCTTGGCAGCCAGCCGCGGCCGCCACCTCCTTACCCCCCACCAACCCACCCTTTGTCCCCAGCTGTTCCACTCACATCGCGCACTCTCACCCACTCGCAGACTACACTGCTACATACGTGTTCACTCACGCACGCACACGCTCGCTCGCAAGCACGCACGTAAACAAACACACGCACGCACACACACACACACACACACACACACACACACACACAAACTCTTTCTCTCACTCTCTCTTCTCTCTCTCTCTCTCTCTCTCTCTCAAACGCGGGAGTTGGGGAGGGGGGGTAGGCGGGGGAGCGGCGGTGCACAGAGGCTTGGTGTCGGCCGCCTGGTGGACGTGTGGTTGGTTGTGGTTCAATTCCGACAGGTCGCGGCGGGCCGAGCCCGCTCTCTCTCTCTCTCTCTCTCCCTCTCAAACGGCCCCCCGTCGTTCGCCTCGTTCGATCGCCTCGCTTCGTCTCCGGCTCGTTTTCTCCCTCGCTCGTTCGTCCGTCAGTCGTCGTTGTCACTGCGTCCGTCGTCGTCGTCGCCTGTTTTCGCAGCAAAATCGTCGTCATCATCATCTCATTCAGTCCATCTTCCGACGTCGCTCGGTTGTCTTTCCTCGCAAATCGATGGGCTTTGACGCCGCCACCACCGCCTCCACCGCCAGTGAGTAGTATTAGTGGTGCGGGGGGTGGGGGTGGGAGTTGGGATGGGCGTTTTCATTCCATCAAGAATGATAAGAATAACGGTGATCCTTTTTTTCATCGTCCTGCCCCCTCATCTTGGTTGTTCTCGTCAACCCGTGAACACGACGGGTCGATCATCATTGTTATTCGAATCCCATCCTCCTTGTCTCTCTCTCTCTCTCTCTCTCTCTCTCTCTCTGTGGCACATTCATTATCAACGCCAATAGCGACATCTGCGACGGCGTCGGCACCGCCAATGATGATGACGCCCACCACGCCCAGCTGCAAGTACCCTGATCTGTCTGATTGCTCGCAACCTGTTCGGGCTGCTCGTGAGTGTTTTTGGTTTTTTTTTTTTTGTTTTTTTTCTTTTCTCTTTCCTTTTTTGGTCTTTCTCCTCACAACGACCGACCAACAATCATTGTTTTTTATTATTGTCGAAAAAACCAAAACATTAAATCGCAAAATCAACCCACACACGCGCCATATGTTGTAAGTGTGCCTCTTCTTCGCCGTTGCGTGCGTCGTGATGGCGATCGGCTGCGCGTTGCTGGCCCTGCACGTGCGCATGCGGCGACGGAGGCGGCGGCTGCTGTCGTCGGCGCTGACGGCGACATCATCAACCTCTTCGCCGGCGTCGTCGGCGGCGGCATCGGCGGCGGCGGCGGCGGCGGCGGCGGCATCCACGTCGGCGTTCACAGTGGACGCCAAGCAGCCGCCGCGCCTGTTGGCGCTGACCGCCCGCGAATGGAGCATCGTGTTCGGCATCCTGGCATGCGCCTTCTTTGCCGCCCGCATCGCCGTCGCCTTTGCTGCTGCTGACGCGCGCCCTGGCGGCGTTCCTCCCGCCTGGGTTTGGTCGTAAGTAGTTTCTGTTGCGAAGGGGATGCGAGTGTGTTTCCTCTGTGTGTGTGTGTGTGTGTGTGTGTCTGTGTGCGTGTGCGTGTGCGTGATGAAGAGTGGGAATCTGAGAACGTGAGAACGTGAATACGCGAACGTGTGAACCCAAGCATACACTGTTAACTGACTCTCACGTAAACAACCATAACATTCACAGCCTGCTCACCGCCCTCGAGGGATGGTGCATCTCGAGCGGCATTGTCCTGTACTTCGAGTCCGCCATCACCCCGCTCGCCCCCTGGGAGCCCTCCATCGGCCGCCTCCGCAAGTACGTTCCGCTGCTCGTCATCGCCCCGGTCGCTATGGTCCCCATCGCCGTCGTTTGGGCTCACTTCCAGGACCTCAGCAACCAGATGGACGTGCTCGACCCGAAAGTGCGCGTTGCCTCATTCGCCGCCGACGCCATCGTCGTGCTGTCCGCCCTGTCCATCGCCGCCTTTACCGTCGCCGTGCGCTTCGTCTTCAAGAAGACCGTGCGCGACGGACTCGCCCCGGCCCTTTTCGCTCAGCGGAGAAAGATGGAGGAGAACAGGGAGCGCGAGGCTGGCGGACGGGCCAGCCGCCTCAGCAGCGACTCGGAGGTGGTGGTGGTGGCGGCGGCGGTCCCACCCACAACGAGAAGTTACCCACCTCCTTCAGCCGTGGACATGCAGCGGGCGCGTGCTTTATCGGCAGCATCCAGCATCTTTCATCACCAACACAACCTGCCAACAAAAATTATCGTCCCAGAGCACCAACAGCAGCAGCATCCGCTGTCGCAAGAACCAAACAGTGCGTACCAGCACCATCCTCACCAACATCAACAGATACTCTCGCAGCAGCAACGTCCCGCAAGCCTCGACAGCATGCACTCTGTCGTCACGCTCCCAAACTACTCATCATTTCAGCATCTTCCACCCATCCGTGGGCACTCGCCAACACCCACGCGAGAACACGGTGCCCTCCCACCAAACCAGCTACCGCCGTCGCTGCCGCAACAGCCGCCGGCTGCCTCGTCCTCACCATTCCTCCCACCACTCGCCGAATTGCTTAGCCGCCCAACCGACGATAAGACGCCGCACCCGACCCCGCCCGCGCCCGCCCTGGACTACTTGGCGCCTCCAACCGAGCGTCTCCTTGCCTCACACCGCCAGCCGAACGGAATCCTTCCCGTTGTCGTTGGCGGTGGCGGCGCCGCCGACAGACGGTCCTCGGGAATGTCAGATGGAGGCGGGCAACACCCGCATTTTGTCCACCCACGCCGCTCCGTTGACGACTTGACCGGCGCCGCGGAACGAGGGCATCACCTGGTTGCCGAGTCCCCCGCGCCCCCCGCGCCGCCAGCGCCGCCGCCGCCGCCGCCGCCGCCGCAACTGGCGGGAAATACAATCCTCGCAGCGCGTCGACCGTCCACGTCTTCGACAGCTTCGTCCGTCGTGGTTGCGCACGCGACCGCCGCCGTCGTCCCGGCCGCCGCCGGCACCGAGTCTGACGCGCCGGGAGGCCGCAGCTGCAGCCGCAACCGCAACCGCAGCGGGAGTGCATCGACTGCGCTTGCACACCCGCATCCGTATCGGCAGGTGCAGCCGCTCCCCTTGCCGCGGAGCCTCGGGTCCGCGGATGTGATCCTGATCGACCAGCTGGTGCGAAGCGGCGCGGTGGGCTCGCTGCGGAACGGGATGACGGTGATTTTCGGGATTGTGGTGCTGACCCTGGCGGCGTTTGTGACCAAGGCAGTGGTGGAGCTGCTGGCGCCGGAGCAAGTGGCCGGCGAGTGGAGCGACCAGGTTGTTGCGTGCGTGTACGCGATCAGGTTGGTGGAAGTTTTTGCTGTCACCTACTTTTCTTGTCCGCTTGAATGGCAAACGGAGACTAACGTGCTTGTTCCTTTCTCTCTCTCTCCCAAAATTTATACACATAACCCCAGCTTCATGTACACTGTAGCACTGTCCATCGTCTTTGTGATCCATTACAGCCAGATGGTAACGCAAATGCGGCAGTCCAAAGCAGGTGGCACTTAATTGGTTCGTTGGTTGGAACGCGGCTTTTTGCCCTTTTCGACCTTTTTTTTTTTTTTTGTGTCTTTTCATTTTTGGAGGTTTGGCGGGGGGGAACTCATGTTGACGTTGTTGTCGTTGTTGTTGTTTTTGAGAAGGCGATACGCAGCGTCGAGTGAGTCGTCCTGTCAGCGGAGCGATTCTCATCCTTCTTTTTTTCCCTTCCCTTTTTTTTTCTTTTCCTCACTCTCTCTCTCCTTTGTGTTTTTCGCGTCAAAGATACACACTACATACATGTGCAGAATTCTGTTGCAAGAGAGGAAAACGCAAACAAAAAGGGTATTGTTGTTGGGTTCAAAAAAAACCCCCTCGTGGGAATGCACCAATAACAGCACAAAAATACTCTCTGCTCACAGTGAGATCGGAAGTCCCTGTTCGGCGAGAAATAAGGATTCAAATCGTGGGGGATTTCTCCAGATTTGGTCCAGAACAGGGGTTCGAATTGTTGTTGGACCCCAGCCGCGCAGCAAAATGCACACAGAGCAGCCTGGACTTCACAGGAAGAGTCCAATTACGAACAAGAAAATATGCGCAGTCTGTCGTTACAATAACGAAGCTAAGGCACCTCCGTGGACTTACTAAAAAGGGCAGCACCAGTAGGTATTCGAACCCAGACACTTGGCACGTGCGCGCGCGCTGACTGGTGCACTATAATACCTGAACACAAAAATTCCGGAACTTTATAAAATAGTGCAATTACTATGTCCGTTTGTGTGTCTACTTGATTGGGTTATGTTCTTTGCTGTCTGTCTTCGACCCTGTCTGCCGTGGTCACCGCCGATGGGCTCTGCCCGCCTCAATGACATATAAGTGGTCAGAGATACTAAAATTGGCCTTGAGAAACCCAGTATAGTTTTCATCTTTCAGGAATCCTGTTAGAAGATATCCCAGTCAAGTTTGAATCTCACATCCAGCCAGTGTCATCTTCTTTTTTTGGTTTTGCATGCAAGGGAGCAGACAGTTTGTCACTGATGTCAAAGTTATTTTCAATTCGCCACAGGCAAACATGCTGGAATTGGCAATTATCGATTGTAACAAACAGATGTTGCCAATTGGTAACAGCAACAAAGTTATGATGGCAAAAACGCTCCATAGGAATCCTCCACCACCTAACACACATCAGCAAGAGTGTGCCTTCACACTTTCTCACTCGTGATCAATGCACTGGCACTGTTCTCGCACAGGGCCGCAGCTGCAGCGGTGAAGGTAATGCAGTGGGGTGGCGGGTGTACAGCAAGTGCTATGGCCCACATCGTTGAAGTCGTTCCTCAACAAGGAACGTCTTCAACGACCACAAGACAACTTGAAAGAAAGTGAGGAAAAACAAAAACAAGGAAAGGCAGAAAGAGAGAAAGACAGAGAGGGAGAGAGAGAGAGAGTGAGAGAGCGAGAGAGAGGGAGAGAGAGAGAGAGAGCTGAGTGAGAAGTGCAGGGACAGTGGAAAGGAAAGGTGGGAAATGGGAGAAAAAGGAAAATGAGTGAACCTGAGAATGAATAAGGGGTATGTCCCTTGTGCTTAGGCCCATTCAGCACAAGGAACATAGGATGCTCTTTTATAGTGATAAACACTTAGAGCCTGTGAGAGATGTGATGAATGGTAGCAAAGATATATAGGTGCCAATATAATGACATAGTCACAACTGGGCAGAGTGTGAGACTGTGCTCTCTAAATCCTCGCCCTGGGCTATGGGTGGCAAATAGAGCAATGACCTAAATACCAATCCTGAAAAGTGAAAGAGGGCAAAAAGGAGATGTCTAGGGGTCAGTAGACAGGACATGGTATTTGGAGGCTTAAGAAGCCCAAGAAACACAAAGAAACTCTCTTACTACACACAAAGAGAAGACTCTCACACTCAGACCAAAGGCAACTGTGAAAAGGTGGCACACTAACAAAGAATGTGCATGGTTCTTGTCAGGAACAGGGCAGGACAGGACAAGGCAGACAAGGAACTGAGAGGAGTGATGATTGTATTGGAAACAATAATTCACTTGAGGGATGGGACAGGTCCCCCATCCCCCTTTTATACCTTTTGAGAGTGTTCCTTGTCAAGACTCCAAGAAAGTTCCAGAAAGAGCAATTAGTAATACAATGATACCAATGATACCAATGACAACAAGACAAGTCAGGAAAGCAAAGAAGGTTCCAGAAGGTTCCACAAGGTTCCATGAAGGAATGTTCTAGAAGGTTCCAGAAGGTTCCAGAAGGTTCCATGAAGGAATGTTCTAGAAGGTTCCAGAGGTTTCCAGAGGGTGATTCATAACATCATCTCCCCCTTTTAGGCCTCTTCTGCAACTTGGTGGGGTACCTGGTCTTGAACTCGAGCAGAAGGTCTTGGCAGTGAGTGAGGTTTGACTCAGGCTCCCAGGTGTTGTCAGCATCTGAGTAACCTTTCCACTTAACAAGGAACTTGAGTGTTCTTCCAAACCACTTGGCATCCAAGATTTGTTCAACCTCAAATTCCTCTTCACCTTCTACCTCAACTGGAGGAGGAGGAGGAACAACTCTGCCTGGAATGGAATTGGCCACAAACTTCTCTAAAAGGCTGACATGGAAAACTGGGTGGATCTTCATGGATGCAGGGAGATCCAGCTTGAAGGTGACTGGATTGATTTGCTCCAAGATCTTGAAAGGACCCAACTTGAGGTTGTCTAGCTTGGGACTTGGTCTTTTGGTCTGCAAGTTCTTCCTCAGAAGCCAAACTTGCTGACCCACAGCAAGGTCATGGTCCATTCTGTGAGTGTTGGCAAATCTTGAGGCATCTTCTTGGGCTTGCTTCAGGGTGGAGTCCAGGAAGGAGTTGATGATCTTGAGCTTATGTAAGTGTGAAGCCGCAGCAGGAGCTTGGACATTGGATAGGGTCTCTTGTCCCAGAAGATCTCCTCTTGGATTGAAGCCATAGGTTGCAAAGAAAGGAGATAGCTGGGTGCTTGAGTGGAGAGAATTGTTGAGAGCAAATTCTGCCAGTGGAAGGAGGGTGGGCCAATCATCCTGTTGATAGCTGACATAGCACCTCAAATACTGCTCCAGAGTCTGGTTTGTTCTTTCTGTTTGTCCATCAGTCTGAGGGTGATAAGCAGTTGACAGTTGAGACTTGATTCCAAGGGCTGCTGTGAGTGCTTTCCAAAATTGAGATCTGAACTGTGGTCCTCTGTCACTGACGATTGACTGAGGCAGCCCATGGAGCCTGAATATGTGCTGCAAAAACAGGTCTGCTGTTCCTTGTGCATCTATATTCTCAGTGCAGGGGATGAAATGGGCCAACTTTGTCCTTCTGCAGATGACAACAAGGATAGAGTCAAATCCATGGGATGGGGGCAGTTTCACAATGAAGTCCATGGATATTGATGACCAAGGGCTGATGGCAATTGGGAGGGGCTCCAGAAGTCCATAGGGCTTGTGTCTGCTGGATTTGTTTCTTTGACAGGTTTCACAGCTGCTGACATAGTTCTTGATGTACTTCCTCATGCCTGGCCAGTAGAAGTCTCTGGAAACAAGCTCATATGTCTTGTGCTCTCGTGGGTGTCCAGCTGTTGCTGCATCATGCCTTGTCTTGAGTATCTCAAGTTTTTCCTCTTCTTGGCTGATTTGAATCTTGTGAGGCTTGGGGTCCTTGGAAATAGCATGGGCCCACACACTGTCAGGAAGCAATGAAAGGTGTGTCTTGGATGGTGGGGTGAAACCATCTCCCCCTTCAGGTGCAAGGTCTGTTCTTCTTGACAGGGCATCAGCCACAGTGTTAAGGTGGCCAGGAGAATAGCACAGCTTAAAGTCATACTCAGAGAGCAGTTCAGCCCACCTGGCATGCCTCTGCTTGAGCAACCACCTTGCCCTGAAGAAGGTGAGGTTCTTGTGATCAGAATAGACAGAGATGCCTTTAGAACCAGTCAAGTAGTGTCTCCAGAATTTGAATGCTTCCACAATTGCAAGCAACTCCTTGTCATGGACTGTGTAGTTACACTCAGCACTGTTCAGCTTCCTGGAGTAATATGCCACTGGATGCAGAGGAGCAGAGGGGTCCTGAGAGCTTGGCTGGGACAGAACAGCGCCAAGGGCATAGTCTGAGGCATCAGTTTCCAAGGTGAAGGGAAGCAAGGGATCCACATGCTTAAGGAGTGGTGCACTTGTGGTTGCTTTCTTAAGAGCTAGCCAGGCTTGCTCTGCTGCTGGGGTCCATTCAAACTTGGTGGTCTTCTTGGTGAGATCAGTGAGAGGCTTGGCTATGGCAGAATAGTTGGCAATGAAGGTTCTGTAGAAGTTGCAAAATCCAAGGAAGCTTTGAACATCCTTGATGGAATTTGGAGCCTTCCATTCAAGAATAGTTTGGATCTTGTCTGGTGCCATGGAGATCCCTTTGTCAGACACAATGAACCCCAAAAACTCAATGGAGGTCTTGTGGAATTCACACTTCTCCAGCTTTGCATAGAGGTGATGCTGTCTGAGACTCTCCAAGACAGTCTTGACATGTCCCATATGGCTTGCAGTGTCAGATGAAAATACCAGGATATCATCCAGGTAGACAATGACAAAAAGGTCCAGAACATCCCTGAAGATGTCATTCATCATGCCTTGGAAAATAGCTGGAGCATTGGTAAGTCTAAAGGGCATGACCAAGTACTCAAAGTGACCGTATTTGCATCTGAAGGCAGTCTTCCATTGATCCTGGGGCTTAATTCTGACCAAATTGTAGGCACCTCTGAGGTCAATCTTGGAAAATATCCTTGCATGGCTCAGTTTGTCCAGTAATTCAGAGATGAGAGGCAGTGGATAGCGGTTCTTGACTGTCATCTCATTGAGATCTCTGTAGTCCACACAGGGTCTCAGTCCCCCATCCTTCTTCTTGACAAAAAAGATGGGAGCTCCAGCTGGTGACTTGGAAGGTTGGATGAATCCCTTGTTCAGCATTTCTTCAATGTATTCTTGGAGGGCCTTGGCTTCTGGTGGAGAGAGGTGGTACAGTGGCTTGAAAGGTGGGCTGCAAGTTTCATCCTTGAGTGGGATTTCACAGTCATAAGGCCTCTGAGCTGGTAGCAGGTCTGCCTTGGTCTTGGAAAACACATCAGCATAAGGGAGATATTCTTTTGGTAGCTTGGATGCCAGCAAAAGTTCTGATGGGTCCAGGTTGTCGTGCTCCTCAGCAGTGGGGCTTGAATTCTTGACTGGGAACTGTGATTCTTGAATCTTTGACTGAGAGTTCTGTTCTTGGCAAAGACTGTGAGCTGTGGAACTTGAATCTTGAATGTGGACTGTGAACTGTGGTACTTGAATCTTTGACTGTGGGTTCTGTGAACAAGAGTCATGGCCATGACTGTGAGCTCTATGAGCTCTACTTGAATCTTGACTGTGAACTGTGAACTGTGGAACTTGAGTCTTGGCTGGCTGTGAATCTTGAATCAAGGGCTTGAGAGCATGAGACTTGGGGGCTTGACTTGAGTTTTGGGTGACTGTTCCGATTGGTGGAGGTTGGACTTGACCAGTGACCCAATCAATGGCAGGGTTCTGGGCTTGCAGCCATGGTAATCCCAGGATGACAGAGAATGTGGGTGAGCCAAGATCCAATACTTCCAGATTGACCATGGATGGTGGAAAGTCTTGGATGTGGAGGTTTAGCTTGGTTTCATGGCTGATTTCCTTGAACAGAGCATGATTGGCAAAGTGGACCTTGAGGGGTGTGGATTTCTTGATTGTAGGAATGGCACAAGACTTGGCAAGGGTGGCATCAATGATGTTGCAGGATGATCCAGAGTCTATAAGGGCCTTGGTTGTGATGGTTGACTTGGGTGAGAGTTGAATCTTGACATCCATGGTGAGTTGGTGGGGCTTGGAATCTGAGGTGTTTGTGGTGCTGGTGGTGGTGATGAAACAGGGGCAGCTTGGAGGAGGGTCCAGGGAATTGCCCCTCAGTGAGCCTGGACCTGGGAGTTTGGGTGCTTCTTCCTTGGGCAGTCCTTGACAGCATGCTCCTTGGAGCCACAGTAAAAACACAGTCCCTGCTGGGCCCTCCTTGTTTTCTCCTCTTGGCTCAGAGGACCCTTAGGAAGTGTCTCAACTGCATCCACTTGCATGGGTTCAGGAACTGTAAGAGCTTGAGGAACTGGGGTAGGTCTTGATGTAGTTCCTACTTGTCTTTGCTTCAGCCTCTTGGAGTAGAGTCTGCTGTCAATCTTGATGGCAAGGAGAATGTACTCTTCCAAGGTCTCAGGGATGTGCAGAGACTGGGAGAGCATGTCTTGGATAGACTCATGGAGACCATCATGGTACAGCTCCATCAGAGCTGCATCATTGTATCCAGAGTCTCTGGCTAGTTGCTTGAATTGGTTGGTGTAGGCCACACAAGATTGCTTTCCTTGCTTGATATGCTTGAGCTTGGATCTTGCTGTCCAAGATGCGTAGGGGTCACCAAAGGTAGCTTCCAGCCCCTCCCAGAGCTCTTGCAGGGTGGTGGGTGTGCTTGGGAGAGATCTGTACCATGATTGAGCTTGACCAGACAGGAGGGTGCTTGTGAAAAGAACCTTGACTTGCTCACTGGGAAATCTTGAAGGTTGGAGAAGGATGACATTCTCCACAGTGGCCATGAAGTTCCTAAGGTCTTTGGCCAGCCCAGTGAACTTGTCAGGGCTGGGAACCTTGGGCTCTCTTGCTTGGTTGGCTTGAGGCAGGGGAAGAGCTTGATGTTCTTGTTGGTGAAGTTGTTGTTGAAGCTGGTGCTGCTGGTGAAGGACTTGTTCTTGAAGTTGGTGTGTCTGTCTTGAGAGGGCTTGTAATTGGTCCATCAAGGCTTGGAAGGCAGTTGCATCAGGGAAGGTGTTGTTTGGGTCAGACATGATGGCAGAGAGTAGTGGGAGAGGGTGAAGTGAATCATGATGTCAGGAACAGGGCAGGACAGGACAAGGCAGACAAGGAACTGAGAGGAGTGATGATTGTATTGGAAACAATAATTCACTTGAGGGATGGGACAGGTCCCCCATCCCCCTTTTATACCTTTTGAGAGTGTTCCTTGTCAAGACTCCAAGAAAGTTCCAGAAAGAGCAATTAGTAATGCAATGATACCAATGATACCAATGACAACAAGACAAGTCAGGAAAGCAAAGAAGGTTCCAGAAGGTTCCACAAGGTTCCATGAAGGAATGTTCTAGAAGGTTCCAGAAGGTTCCAGAAGGTTCCATGAAGGAATGTTCTAGAAGGTTCCAGAGGTTTCCAGAGGGTGATTCATAACAGTTCTTGTCAGGAACAGGGCAGGACAGGAAAAGGCAGACAAGGAACTGAGAGGGGTGAGTTCTAGAAGGTTCCGGAGGTTTCCAGAGGGTGATTCATAACAGTTCTCTGGTCCATGACACAGAGTAGGCCCAATGGGAGGCAAAAGCCAAAGCCAAAGGGGATTGGGAAATCTGGTAACAATGCTGGAGGCGCAAGAGGCAGCAAGCTCCAGGGAGCGGCACCAAGTGCAGCAATCCAATCCAACTGAAGAAGACAAATGAGTGGGGAGGAAAGTGGCCAGACTCCAGTCTGTTGGAGCCACCACCATGGAGCAAGGCTCCCTCTCTGTCAAAGACAAGCCCTAAGTTGGAGGGGGTTGGACACAGAGGGCAAACACAAGGAACAGTTAGGTATGCAGAGGTGTCTGTTGAATTAAATCAGAACTGTTTTCCACTTAACAGAACCAGACACAACTTGTCTCACTCCAAGGAGAAGTTCCAACTCAATCCAAGGAAGGGGCACACAAGGGGTGGGGGACAGTGGGACTCTTCTTACTTCATCCTACTAGGACACAGACATCTGCTTCACCAAGCCAGAGGAATCCCCTATCTTAGAAGCAAGGAAGGTTAACACGCACTCCCTCACCCAAATGTGGCACCATGACATCACAGGCATTAATCTGAGAGAAAGAGGGTCTGAACCCAGTGGAGACCAGGCCCACCAGAGGCCACAGGAGCCAACAACCAGGGAGGAGGGGGCATACCTGAGAGACCATTTCTGCAGCAGTACCTGACCAGCCAGCTCATTCATATCACCTTGAGAGACCTGGATTTGACTAGATGTATTAACAAGAACCTAGAGGCACCACCACAGATTTACCCTCCATCCTTCCATCACCAAGTGGGTCCTACCCAGTCCAACCTAAGCAGCATGCAGAAATGGTGAGGTGCACTGGGGCTTGAACCCAGCACACTGCCATGATCGCCAAGAGGACTTCAACCTCCTGTCACACACCAGGGGACTGCCACCCCCAGCTCTACATACAGTCAGGAAGAAAAGGGCAGGCAAGGCAACTTCAGGCACAGGTTCACACACTCAACAAGATGGGGACAGGTGCTCAAATAGGAAAGGGTTGGAATCACCAAGGAGGAAGGAAAAAGGAGGGAAAACACATACAAAACAGCAAAACAAACAATCAAATAAAAGATAAAACAGTAAAAACAGGAAAAACAGGATAAACTGCTAATTGAAAAAATAAGTAAAAATCATCAATAAAGAAAGGAGAAAAAACCCTATCATCTCAAAGCCTTTCTTGAGGCGTTTCATCATGGTAGCTTATGTAGCAGCTCTGTGTCAGCTCTGTGTACACCTGGACTCTGTACTTCTACCCACTGAAGCACATCATCCTAATTCACTTCCAGAAGTGAGGAGGGCGAGGCTTAGTCATTGTGCAGAACTTAGCGTTTCTGCTTCATTTAGTCAGTGACTGCCAGCTTGTCTTGAACTTAGCACTTTTCCCATCAAAAGGAGCACTCTACACTGCTGAGCTAGAGGGCCTTATACCAGTAGTGCAGAGCAGCCTGACCCATATGGCCTGCAACTTAGTGCGTAATAATAACATGAATAATATACATGGTCGCAGCTAAGAGACACCCCGAATCTCAGTGGTTCGGCTTGCAGGGACAATAATAACCCACGAAAATAGTAAGAAATGGGGTCCAGCTGTGTTACGTCACTTTCGAGAAACATTGTTTGGTTGAGTTAATCCTCACAAATTATCAGTTAAAAAAGTGGGGTATACTATTTTTATTTGAGGTCGCAGGCTCAACAGTCTGTCGTCCTCACAAGATGGACAAACCGGATACAAATATCTGGCAAAACAGGATACACTTGTGGTATGGGGTATAAATCTCGTCACGTGAGAGAGACGTGTCATCGAGTTCTGAGATTCCTAATCTCATCGATCAAGGTCTCAGCTGGGGGTCTCCCTAACATCTCTCCCTGGGTTGTGTCTGCGATGATAGCAGAGCAAGTAGTTAGTTTTAGGGGGTGGTCGCTACCGTCAATAATATTATAAATCCGCCCCTCCACGCAGCAGCCCTCGACGCCCAGCTACGCCCAGCACTCCCAGCAACGCCAGCCAGCACTACCCCCTTCTCTCTCTCTATCTCTGTCTCTCTCTCTGTCTTTCTCTCTCTCTCCCTCCACTCGAACTCACTCAAACTCACTCTAAGCGCTTGATCGGGCGCGGGAGGGGAGCACACGAAGCCCAAGCAAACACACAAACACGCTCTTGCTTGCACGAAATACACTCGCTTGCACGGAGTCCGCGCAACATATGCAGCACCAGCAGCACCAGCAACAGCAGCAGCAGGAGCATTTCGTGCACCAGCAGCACCAACTCCAGCAGCAGCAGCAGCATCACCACCACCACCACAACCACAACCACTACCAGCACCCCACGAACTCTTTCCCCGCACCGTCACCGGCCATGGCTGCCGCTGCACCGCTGCTAACCTCGTCCTCCTCCTCCTCCACCTTCTCCACCTCCTCGTCGTCAACGTCCTCGTCGTCGTCAGCTGCATCGGCTCACTTTACCAACTACTCCGTGTTCGGCACATTCTTTGAAGTCACCAGCAGGTACGGGGGAGGGAGGCGGCGGAGCCTCTGCATTGCGCCTCTGCATTGCGCCTCTGATCACGGGGACGATCCGGGGAGGATTGGCTGCGAAACGATCGTTCATAACCGCCGATCCCACTCTCCATTTCCCGCTACCACCCTTTCCTCCTCCACCCTCTCCTTTCTCGAAAAATGTAGATACGTCGATCTGCAGCCGGTCGGGATGGGGGCCTTTGGTCTTGTCTGGTAAGCGATCCAGTCCTCTCCTCCTTTCATTTGGGATCGCGCCACCCTTCTTACCATACCCAACTTTTGGACGCCCGATCTTCGATCCCGAACCGTCAGCTCCGGCGTAGACCAGTTCACGGGCATGAGTGTGGCGATCAAAAAAATCATGAAGCCGTTTTCCACGTCGATCCTCGCAAAACGGACCTATCGCGAGTTGAAGCTTTTGAAACACTTGCGGCACGAGAACGTGAGTAGAGTTGGGTTTGGTTTGGGGAAAGCAGTTTGTGAGTCCGCCGGAAAGAGGGAGCGGTTGTGGTGGTTTCGGTTTGAAATGGTGCGAGTCCCCTCGATTGAAACGCTGAACTCTTGTCACGGCCACAGATCATCAGCCTCAGCGACGTATTTATATCGCCGGCAGAGGACATTTACTTTGTGACAGAGCTGCTCGGCACTGATCTTCATCGCCTGCTGATTTCGAGACCGTTGGAGAAGCAGTTTATCCAGTACTTTTTGTACCAGATTCTTCGCGGACTCAAGGTAAAGTGCTTTGCGGCGTGGTGTGTTTGTGTTTGTGGTTGTACGTGTATGTGTCGTGCACATGTATCTGTTGCTTGTTTGCGTACTTCCGGATCAATGAACAAGGCAATGTGTTGGGCTAACGCATCGCATCCCCACTTTTCCCCCTTTGCAGTTTGTGCACTCAGCTGGTGTCGTACACCGTGACTTGGTGAGAACTGTTGCTGCAGCCCATTCTTGTTATTTTATATCCCGTCCAGCTCATGTCGATGCATCAACGCGTCGCTTCTTCCTAATGTTCCTCCGCTTTCGCCCTCTCCTCAACCGTTCCCCCTCAAACTCTTTTGATTGTCAGAAACCAAGCAACATCCTGATCAACGAAAACTGCGATCTCAAAATCTGCGACTTTGGGCTTGCGCGCGTGACGGAGAGCCAGATGACGGGATACGTGTCGACGCGGTACTACCGGGCGCCGGAGATCATGCTGACGTGGCAAAAGTACGACGAGGCGGTCGACATGTGGAGCGTTGGCTGCATCTTTGCGGAAATGCTCGAGGGGAAGCCGCTGTTTCCGGGGAAAGACCGTGAGTGAGAATTTTCGTACTGCTTTTCCCGCCGTTCTTGAGCCACCACCTTACTGCCATTGGACTAACCAGGCCCGTTTTAATTCCCTCGTCTGCTTTTACCCCTGAAAATTCTCAATGAATAGACGTGCACCAGTTTTCAATAATAACAGAGCTGCTGGGTACACCGCCGGACGACGTGATCAGAACCATTGGCAGTGAAAATGTAAGCCGGGCCTCTCTTTTTTTCTTTTGTTGTTTCGTTCTTACACCCATTTCCCTTGTCTTACGCAATCTGTTTCTGTACCGTCCGCCTGTCCCCACGCGTTTTCGTATGAAAGACGCTCCGGTTCGTTCAGTCGCTGCCGTTACGGCAACGAGTGCCGTTCAACCAGCGGTTTAAAATCGACGATCCAGCAGGTGAGGAAAGAAGGTTACGGCGCTGGCCAAAAAATGCGTCATCTTTCTTTGTACGATTCAACTTGTAAAGCTAACGCAACCAACGGTACAAAAACAAAAAACAAAACAAAAAAAAATTACTTACAATAAAGCAATCGACCTCCTGGAGCGCATGCTGGTGTTTGACCCTCGCAAGCGGTACACTGCGGAAGAGGCGCTGGCGCACCCGTACCTGGCGGCGTACCACGACCCGTCGGACGAGCCTATCGCGGACTCTGTGTTTGACTGGTCGTTCACAGAGGCGGACCTGACGGTCGACGAGTGGAAGACGAGGATCTACGCGGTGAGAAGATTTTGCCGCACGCCTTGTGGTGCTTTCCTGCTGTGTGCCTTCGCTCACACACACACACACACACACACACACACACACACGCACAATCTCCTCTCTCTCTCCCTCTCCGTCTCTGTGCCTCTCTATCTCTCTCTCTCAGGATGTTCTCGATTTCCACGGGCAGGAGCCTGTGGGCCAGATGTTGGACGGGTCGTGGGAAGACGGCGGCGGCGGCGGCGGCAACCCCGGCAATTGATGCGGCGTGGGCGGCGGGCATCTTTAGCAAAAAGCGAAAAAACTATGAAGGTCGGGCTGTGGGGTGGGGGCAACTTGAATTTCTTTTTTATTTTATGCTTTCTTCTTTTTGTTGTTGTTGGGGTTGCGTCCCCCCGCGCAGGTTGGTGTGGTGGTGCTGTGGCGTGCGAGGCGAAAGGCGGAGGGAGAGGGAGGGAGGGAGTGGGACAGGGTTTTTTTTTTTTTTTTTTTTTTTTTTGCTTGGAGAGACATTTCTTTACCCGGAAACACCTCTCTTCTTGTCGTGTGCGCCATTCATTCTCACGCTGCTGCTGGACTCTCTCTGTCTCTGTCTCATCTCTCTCTCGCACATCTCTCTCTCGCACATCTCTCTCTCACATCTCTGTCGCTCTCACTCTCTCTCTCTCTCTCTCTCTCTCTCTTTGTGAGTTTCTATGTGTCGAGGATACGCGATCGATAATAGGGGGACATTATTGAGGGTTGGCCGTATAAATATACTGTACTGGCCCTTTTTTGAAGTTGCGTATTTACAAGTATTTGGTTCTTTACTTCCAGGGTTGGTTTAGCTTAACAATAATTGCTAATAAGCGAGACAGACACTCGACTGATGCCGAGACGACAGCCTGTCTTCGACGTCTGTCAGCAGAATCTCCAAGGGGAGACAGAGAGAGAGAGAGAGAGATAGGGAGAGAGGCAGAGAGAGAGAATGTGTGTGTGTGCGCAGGGACACGCCGAAACGGGCAAATTGCCGATGAAAAAAAAAAAAAAAAAAAAAAAAAAAAAAAGAGGCTCCCCACCGACTGTCTTCTTAATAATAATTGCTTTCAAGTTTTGTGCTTATTCCCTGTTGCATAATTGACGGAGACCGACCGACAGAATGGACGCGCGTGCTGCCTGTCAGTCGGTCGGTCAGTCAGTCGGCTCTGTCTCTCTGTCTGTCTGTCTGCCTCTCTCTGGTCTCACCCTGTCTTTTTGTCTCGTGTGCTTTCGCGGGGTGGAGCGCAGCAGCAGAGAGCTCCTCTCTACACACACACACACACACACACACACACACGCACACACACACACACACTCTCTCTCTCTCTCTCTCTCTCGCTCACTGCCAGCCAAACTATTCTTTCAGATTGTGCGCCACGCCGCCGTCCGTTCGACGACCTCGACGACGACCTCGACGACGGCCCCGTTACGACGACCCCGACGACCTTTGCGAACGCCGAACGCCGAAAGGGAGAGAAGAACAAGAGCGAGCTGCATAGATAGATTGATAGACAGCAGAAAGAGAGAGAGAGTGAGAGAGAGAAAGCGATTGTACGAGACCCCCAAGCCAACTACATAACAAACGAAACAAGAGGCACGACACACACACACACACACACAGCCGTGTGCCCAAAACAACATCTGGCAGCAGCAGCAGCAAACCTGGCCACGACAATGCCCGCTCATCCTCCTCCTAGTCAATGTGCAAGCAGAGCCTCAACGGCGGCGGCACTGACTCTGCTGCTCGTCTGCTGCGCGTGCATGTTCCTCTCCGTCCCGCTGCCCGCCACAGCTGCTGCCGCCCCGGCCTTTGATCTCGACGCAAAAGCGGCTCCCGTGCCCTTGGAGCTGTCGACCCCTGAGCAGCACCATGTGCGATCGCGCCTAGTTCGCAGATACGGCGCTCAGCCAAGTAAGCCAGTCGGGAGGAGGGGATATACGTATTGTTACCGTTCGCTAAACATTCTATTGTCACACACAAACAAAAAAAAAAGGCCTCTGGGAGTACTTTGGCTGCTACGACACGGTCGCCTTTGGGCTGCAAGACATTACCACCATCGCAAACAACTCGGTCTCGAACTGCGGCGCCAACGCCTACCGCGACAACAACAACCCTTCGACCAAGCACGAGGTGATGGCGCTGACGAACGGCATCTACTGCAAGGCCCGGGCGACCCTGAGCGGCTCGCCGAGCGTGCCGCCGCGCCTCGCCGACTCGCTGTGCGACCTGCCGTGCGCGAACGACCCGGACCACAACATGTGCGGCTCGTCCGTGTACAGCCGGTACGGCAACGTGTGGGTGCTCGTCGAGACCGGCGCCACCCCGCCCGACGTTGCGCCAACGACGACGTCGACGACCGAGGCGGCGCCGGCACCGACGACGACGAACGCGGCGGGAGGTGACGGAGGCAACGGTAACGGCGGCGGCGCGGGGAACGCGGGAGACACGTCGTCGGCGGCGGGAGCAGGAGGAGACGCGGGAGCGTCGTCGACGACGACGGGAGCGTCGGGCATGACCATCGCGTCCGCGCGGAGCAGCGGCGGCGGCGCGGCGACGACGGCTGCGTCGGCCGCGCCTGGCGGGACCGGCGGGAACGCGGGCGGCGGAAGCGACGTCAGCGGCGGCGGCGGGTCCTCCTCGTCGTCGTCATCGGGCGGGTCATCGTCGTCGACGGCCGCGGGCGACGGCAAGACGAGCTCGGTGGTGCTCGTCGCCGGAGGTGAGAGATCGGTCCTCCCCTGTCGTTTTACTTTATTCTGTGTGCGTGTGTCCGCCCACGCATACGGGCGTTTCGTCCGCTTACATATCACTGATAACTCCCAAATTCACAGGCGTCATTGGGGGCCTCGCGGTCGCCGCGGTCGCCATCTTCGCCGTGGTCCTCGTGCGCCGCCGCTCCGGCCGCGACGCCAAAGCCGCCATGACGCTCCAGCCGCCGTACTACAACCCGCAGCACCCGTACATATCGGGCAGCGGCGGCAGCGTCGGAGGCGGGGGCGTCGGCGCCGTTGGCGGGGCGAGCCCGGCCGCGTCGTTCGCGTCCTTTTCCAAATTGCCGCACCACCAGCCCTCGCTGCCGGCGCCGCAGTCGCCGCCGTCGTCGGCACCGACCATGATGTCGCCGGCGGCCGGCGGCGGCGGCGCGTACCCGCCACATGCGTACCAGCAGCAGCAGCAACCGCAGCTATACGCGTACTCTAGCGGGGCCGCCGGCGGCGTCAGCGCGCAGGGGTTCCCCGTGTCGCCGCCGGGCGCCGCCGCGGCGTTCTCTCCCGGCGGCGCGGCGGCGCCTCGGCTTTCCGCATCGTCCACACCCCGCCGCCCGTTAGCGGCGGCGGCGTCGGCGGCCCGTCGGCGGCGTCCGCGTCGGCCTTCTCGCCAAACGACATTGCGTACAGCCGACCGCGCGGCGCGTCGTCGTCGTCGTCGTCGTCGTCGACGAACGGCGGCGGCGCCGCAATGTCCACGGCCGTCGCTGTACAAGGGGGGAGGCGGCGGCGGCGGCGGCGGTAGTGCGGGGCCCGACGAGTCGCGGCTGTTCGGCGGCGGCAGCGGCGGCAGCGGCGGTAACGGTGTGGCGGTGGCGCACAGCGGGACGGTGTCGGAGAAGAAGCGGCTACCGGGCGAGTACAAGCGGCGGCAAGGGCGGCGGTAGCGCAGCGGAGGAGTTTGGGCTCCCGGCGTACACCGAGTGAAAAGGAGTAAGTGGGTTGGTGGGGAGAAAGCGGACCAAAAGTTGAATTCCCCGTGTCCAACCCCCAGTCTTCTCCCTCTTGACTCTCTCCTTCTTTCTTTTTTTTTTCAATTCCTTTTCTCTCCCTTTCCAGTTGCTCCATTCGTGGAACGTCGTGGCTGCTGTGCTCTCCCTGGGTCTTGGTGCTACGTTCTCTTTTTGTTTCCTCCATTACCTCCAAGCCTCGCTCTCTATTCCTAGACCTTCTTGCGCGTGATATATTTTTGTTGTTCTATCTGGAGCTCCCTCCCGCCCGCCTTCCATTCTCTCTTTGGTTGCTGCTTTACCGCTTCTTTTCGTGTAGAAGCTGCTCAAGCAGGAGCTCGTGGGGCGCTCCTTTTTCTTTTTTTTTTCACGAGAAGATAGAGTGCGTCAAAACAGACCGTTGTGGAAGTCTCACGGGGGGACTACCTATCCCTGGTGCAAGACTCCCAGGGCAAAACTGAGTCCCGAACAAAGGGTGTGGAGACAGATGGGATGGAGTGGGCGGATGGGAAGCGGGGCGTAGCGGGCAGCGTCGAGGGCGAAGGGGAGGGTAGGGCTTTGATGTTTGCGAGCGAGTCGAACTCTTCCTCTTCATCCTTCTTCTTCGCGAGAGTAGGGTTCCACCAAGTCGCCGCCGCACCATTCGCCGCCCCGCCATAGTGTGTATTTATCCCAAAGGACCATCGAGCAACTCTTGCTCCTCCAGTCTTCTCTCGTCTCCTCGAGAAGAAAATATATAAAAAAAGAATTAATCTTCTTAAAATACAGCATTACACAAGCAGCGAACCGCGTATCGTCGCCGTCGTCGTCGCCGCCGCCGTCGTCGGCGTCGTCGTCGTCAATGCCCCCACGCGCACCATGCAGAAAAAAATATCCCCGTTCCCAATCAAAGTGCCCGCCTCATCCGCCGCACCCTGGTGCAGCTGAAGCGCACTCGAAAAACGCTCGAACTGGATAGCAATGTTTGTGGGATGGGCCGGCGGTGTTGACCTTGTGGGGTTCCCTTGAAACGCTCTTCTTCACCTCGCTGGGCCGGAAAAAAAAAAAAATACAACTCGACCGTCGCTTCGCAAAGCAATGTTTCGAATAGTTCCGGCCAAGAAGGTCACATCGGAGACCCAAAAACCATCAGCACCGGTCCCTCGAACAAACATCACTATCACGCTGGTCGAGTGGCTCTTCATTCATTAGGAGGGCAATTAACGGGAATTGAAGAGGAAGAAAAAAAAAAAAAAAAAACGAAAACAAAATAAAAACTTCACCGCAACAGTCTTCGTTACCCAAGTGGCAACCATGAGGGGATTGCAATGAAGGCGTGTTGTTTTGACTCTTATCCTCTCAACTCTCAAATGCTCAAGGAAAATGGACAGAGAGTGTTGAAAACTTGAATAGAGAACTCTACAGTAGTGGGCAAATGAGAGAGCGACAGGTGGTGTGCAGAGACTCTTCGGCGCTGATTGGCCGCAGTGCGTACGCTGCGCGTCGATGTCTGTGCTACGTTAGCTATCGAATCGGCTCCATCATGTTCGGCTCGGGGAAGGGGGTAGAGAAAGAAGGGCATAGAAGGTTGCGAGCTCGTTTCCACAATCGTAAGCCCTACTGCATGTGGCCCAACCTCAAGACCAAAACACCCAGTTTTCGGGTCCTGCCATATATGAGAGGGGGGGTTGTGAGAGCAACGGTTGGGCAACCGTTCGTCTCTCACACCCAGACCTCGCCCCAGTAAGGGGGGGGCTTTTGTCCCTCCGATCGCTAACTGGCTGGACTTGAAGCAAGCAGCTGTTGGTGGCACAGGTACTAATGACCTTGGCTGACTTTCCCTTGCGCTTCTTGATCTTTGGACAGTCGCTGCGGAAGTGTCCTTCCTCCCCGCAGTTGTAGCAACGAAACTTCTTCGTATGTCCTGGTGAGTGAACGTCGCCGGTGCTTTCCGCATGATTTGGGTGCCTTGCGGATCCCAATCACCAAGGTGCTTTGAACCTCCCGCATGCGCTGCGTCCCAGTCCACTCTGCCAAAGTCAACGCGCGGGTGTGCAATTGGGCTGGCGCAGCCAAACTCGAAGTCTCACGGCCACAGTGGCGTCATCTTGCGCGGCAGCAAAAACTTTTTTTTTTACTTCGACAGCAAATGTGAGGGGATACTTGCAAATCATAGCCCCGAAGTCGACGCAGGACTGGGGGGCGCCCGAGGGGACATTCCGTCGTCGTCGATGTGGGGGCATTTCTGAGCAGATCGCGCGAGCTCGACAGCTACGCAGTGTGGATCGGGTGTCCGTCCGTACAGCGCGATGCCCTGGGCCGTTCCGTCGCAACAACGGGTATTGGTCGTACGGCTGACCTTTGGCGATTCTTCCCCCCCCCCCCCCCCCCCCCCCCCCCAACGACCGTCGCGCTCGGGGGGAGGGGGAGGATGGGTGGAGGGGGGAGTTGTGGGTGGGTGGAGGAGGCCGGAAGAGAGAGAGAGAGAGAGAGAGAGAGAGAGAGAGAGAGAGAGAGAGAGAGAGAGAGAGAGAGAGAGAGAGAGAGAGAGAGAGAGAGAGCGTCCAAGCCGTGATGGATCGCGCTCGCTCCTCAATCCAAGACAAACGCAGCATGATGACCGACCCGCGGCATCATGCTGTGGGCAGTTCCTCGTACCGCATATTTCGGTCGGTCGAGAGTTGTTAAGCAGCAGGCACATACTCACCCCCCGGAATGCCATGACAGGACAAGGCAAAGCAGGGGAGTCCGAGAAGGCAGTCCAAAAATCGTGTGTGTGTGTGTGTGTGTGTGTGTGTGTGTTGGCCAACAGACCACTGGGCCAAAGGTACCGATGTTACTGGGACAAAACGCCCGTTGAGTTCGCATCAAAATCAGGACATTGCCAGGTGTTTAGGCATCGTGAAGGGCTTTTCCGGCTTCTCGGGCTTCTCCCTTTAACGAGTGATCGACAGTCTTTCTATGGGTTGAGAAACTGGGTGATTGTCCGTCACCAAATGTCCCTGTCGTCTTTTGTCTACCTTCTTGTCTTTTTGTCTGGTTTAGAAATAATTGCTTATCAATTTTTTTTTTTTTTTTTTTGCCGAAAAAGGAAGTTTTTGTTGGGCAGATGCCGCCGCCGCCGCCGGAGGGGCAGGCTCCTTCTTCTGGGGATCGGCATCCGCAGCAGCGGCATCGGCGGCGCGCCGCCGTCGTGACTGCCGCCATCGTCGTCAGCGTCGCCGCCGCCGCCGCCGCTGCCATCGCCGTCCTGACGGCGTCGCACGCTGCCGCTGGAGGCGGTGGACAGTCGTCGTCGTCGTCGTCGTCGTCGTCAATGCCCACCCCGACGAACTTCCTCTGGTCAGGCACCAACGAGGCCGGCCTCGAGTTTGGCATCACCCCCGACCGGCCCGACGGCGGGGACCATCCCCGGAAAGCTCGGCACAAACTACTTTGCGCCTAACCCCGCCGCCATCGCGTACACGGCCTCAAAGTGCGTAGCTAATAATTCGTCTCTCTCGCTCCCTCGTGTTGGGCTCTCGTCCGTCCTCGCGACAGCTTCATATGTCTGTCTGATGACGCCTCTTTTCTTTGTCTCTTCTTATTTCTTCGCATTTTCGGACGACAAACCTCAATGACGTAGGTTCGCCAACCTTTTTCGGGTAAACTTTGCTTGGGAGCGGCTGCAGCCAACGCCGAACGGGCCGCTGGACTCGGCGTACCTGTCGACGATACAGACGGCCGTGAAGCAAATCAAGTCGGCCGGCGCGATAGCGCTCCTGGACGTGCACAACTGTTGAGTTTGTTGTTTGTTTTATTGTTTCTCCTGCCACCAAAGCGAAAGCACTCGGTGCCAACGAAACAAACCGCCTACAGACGCTCGGTACAACGGCCAGCTGCTTGCGCCGCCGTCCTCGTCGTCGTCGTCTTCGCCGCTTGCAGACCTATGGCGGCGCGTTGCGGGCTTGTACGCCAACGACCCGCAAGTGTTTTTCGGCGTCATGAACGAGCCGAGCGGCATCGACGCGGTTCAGTGGTTCAGCGTTGCGCAGGCGGCCGTCGACGCGATCCGCGCGGCCGGAGCAAACAACACGATCATGGTGCCGGGCAACTGTTACACTGGCGCTCACAGGTTTTTGTGTTGTGTTTTTTTTCTTCTTTTTTTCTTTTTCTTTTTGGTTTATTTGTAAGAGGATTTCAATGACTTACAGCGAACTTAACCCTACAGCTGGGTCGCTGGAAACTGCGACGTGACGGGCGTCGCCAACGGCAAGGCGGCGCTGGCGCTGTCGGACCCGACGGCGAACAACGTGGTCTTTGAGATGCACCAGTACCTCGACGCGGACTACTCGGGCACGCACCCCAACTGCACGCACGACGGCGCGCAAGTCCTGGCGGCCGCCACCGCGTGGCTGCGCGCAAATGCGCGACGCGGGTTCCTGGGCGAGATTGGCGGCGCCACGTCCGCAAAGGCGGCCGCGGCTTCGGGGTGCCTGGCGCAGGTGGAGCGCGCGCTGACGCACCTGCGCGAGAACGCGGACGTGTGGACGGGCTTTGCGTGGTGGGCGGCCGGCAGCGGGTGGGGCAGCGGCGGCGGCTTTGCGTTCAGCATCGAGGCCGCGTCGGACGCGGACGCGGCGGCAAATCCAATGTTTCAGCTGCTGACGAGGTTCAGAGGGAGCTGGGCGCTGGCGTGATGGTAATCAATAACGGCAGAGAATCATAAAGCGATATGCTCTCGATGGGCCCCGGGTGGGCGGCCACCTTAACATGGCCGGACGTACCCACTCTTGAATAGTGCAGATTTCGGTAAACAATTGGAACCAATTGTAAGCAACTCATTGTGTAGGAGGAGAAGAACGAAAGCCGTTTAGAAGAGGGATGAGAGTCCGAGTGTGTGGGTGTGAGTGTGTGTGGGTGTGTGTTTGCGTGCGTGTGTGTGTGTTTGTGTGAGGGTAGCGAGTGGGACAAACGTTGATTGATGTGTGGGCAGAATGTTGAAGAAATTTCTACTTTTCTTTTTTTGCTTTGTCACCTTTTATTAAAATATGCATGGATTGATAGACTCGGTGTGTGTCTTCTTCTTCCTCCCTTATTTGCGCCGCACACGATGCAAAGAAGACAGCCAGGAGCTTCTCAAACTGAATAAAATTTTTGTTGGAGAGACTGACAGAGCGCGCGCGAGATAGAGAGAGAGAGAGAGAGAGAGAGAGAGAGAGAGAGAGAGAGAGAGAGAGAGAGAGAGAGAGAGAGAGAGAGAGAGACATTTCGTGGAGCTTTCTGTGACTTTCCCCATTTGCTTGACTGTCTTCGCCATGAAATCGAACACAAACACACACGCCGGCGCACACACACACTCTCTCTCCCTCACTCTCACACTCTCTCTCTGTCACTCTGCCTCTCTCTCTGCGATCACTGCGGCGAGGCGAGGGAGCTGCGCTTCGTGTTGCTCAACCCACTCAACCACTCACAACACTCACTCACTCAATCACTCACTCACTAGCAGCTTGCTCCCGCGACTTTTCCGCCTCCGAAAGCTGCTCGTTTGCTCGCGGGCGCTTATTCAAACTACCCCCCACGCCGCCCTCCCTCCCACCGGCACCAGCCACCCCCCCTCCGCTTGCTCAAGCATGGCGGCCCCTCCGCCGACTGATGATCCGACCGACAGCCTCCATCCCCAAAGTCGCCGTCGGCGCCAAGTCAACAACAGCGTGAGAGGTTCGCCCCAGTTCCCTGTTTTGCGCTCATCGACTCGTCGACCGCATATATGCCCGATCAAATGTTCTCCGGATAGTGGAATCTCTAATGAGCCTTTCATCCGTCCCGCAACCCGTCCGCCGGCCCTTTCAAACTCGCACACACTTTCATATAGCAAATTGGCGCTACCTGGGCTGTTACCAGACTGGCGCACTGGTCAACACTCTGGACTCTTCCGCAACCACCACTCTCTCCTCTTGCATCGAAAAGGCCTCCGAGACCGGCAACCTGATTATCAGCATTTCGGCACAGACTCTGTGCCTAGGTAACACCACCGTGACGCTGTCAAGCCTACCTACAAAGGTCAGAGAGTCGGACTGCGGCATGCCGTGCATCGATGATCCTACAGCCATGTGCGGTGGTCCCCTCCGCGGCACCTCGTCTTTCGCCAGCTATTACGTCAACGACCCCGACACATCTTCCGTTCCGCAGACCTCGCAAGGCGGGCAACTCACTCGGGACCCCAACTTTGCTTTGGCAGCAGCGAGCCCAGAATCCCTCGTGTCCGCTTGGCGCGTTAACCTCACAACCACGACTGCGGCTTCCATCACCACAACGATTTCTTCAATACCGTTCGTGCCGTCATTCGTGGCCCACGGTTCCGATGGGACCACCTCCACATTTGAGCAGATTTTGAATTTTAATATCGCCATACCGATCACGTTGGGTGAGCGATGGTTGGAGAGTCTTCAACCAGTTTAATTTGTTCTTACGCGGCGAGGTCCCTCCTTTGCTAGGCCTCCTCGGCGGCATCCTCCTCACAACGTTGGTAGCCGTCATCGCCTGTCTCCACCGCCGCCGACGTGAGCGCCGGCGCAACAACCGAAACCAGCAGGATAACCACCGGGAGGATGACGACCAGCACCAGTCTCACGCCAAAAACCAACCCCGTACAGCCGACGGCACAAGAGGAGCAGCAGAAGCCACCACCGGATCACCACCAACGTCTCCCACTCATTACTCTTCTTCCTCTCACCTTATTCCGCTCGAGTCCACCACTCCACATCCCTACGCGACCGTCTCCACCGCCTTTTCAACGCGACACTTCTCGCAGCAGCAGCAACTCTCCAGCCCTTCCCCGCCGTACCCAGCCCTCCCCGCGCCGACCGTCCCTCACCAAACTCTCCTGCAGCCACCGGCACCGCTCCGGTACGGCAGCGGGGGCGGCAGTGGCGACCCGCATCGCCCCGAAATCGACGGCAGATTCTGGGCCGGCGCTGACGGCACGTTGCCCACCGGAGCGGCGGCGGCGGCAGGCAGACCTGACCGCCGCGGTCGTCCTGCATCTACGGCTCTGTTTCTCGTCGGGTTCCGCCACACCGACCAAGGCGAAGTTGTCGGGCGAGGAGCGAATGCGGAGCGGCGCGAAAGCGCGAACTCTTCGTGGCTGCGGCGCCCGGAGATCGTCGACGCTGCCGGGGAGGAGCTGGAGGAAGGCGTCCCCACCTCAGGGGCGGCGCGGGTCGCGGCAGCGAGGTGTTTCTGCGGGGTGGGGCGCCGAGGGCGGATTCGGCGCGGAAGCGGGGGCGCGCGCGGCGGCTCGAGCGCGAGTGGATTCTGCGGTCAAGCCCACCGAGGCGGTCGGGGGCGGGTACGGCAAAGTCAAAGGCGCTTCGGACGCGGTGCGGCCGCTGCACGTTGCACCCGCGGCCTCTTCTTTTAGTGGTCACGCGTCGCGGCCGCCGACATTGCCTAGCGGGCATGACGAGGCCGAGCTGCCTGCGTATAGTGCCTAACGAAGCCGATGGCGGAGCGAAGAACGTGTAATAGGTGATGCGCGAAGACGTGTGAACATCTGTTGAAATTGGACAAGTCAAGTTTTTAATTGAAAAATCAGTAAAAAACATAACGTTCAACTATTACTTGCTGAATACAGGGTTCTGTTCTTTTTTTTTTTTTTTTTTGTTCCTTTCTTTTTTCTTTTTTTGAAAGGAACATTGAACGTGAAGTTCGGTCACGTTCCGGGCCATGACAGGGTTCTGCTTGACGTTCCGTTACATTCCGGGATGTAGCAAGGGTTCTGCAGGCAGGCAGGCAGGCAGGCAGGCAGGTATGCCGGGGGGGTTACATGGCATTCTGCTGCTGTTGCTTCATTATGTGATGTTCCGTCACGTTCTGGTATGTAGCTGGGTTCTGCTGGCTGGCTTGTGCTGCTTCATTCTGTTGGATTCTGCAGTCTGTCATTTCAACTGTTTCTTTTTGTTGCATTCTGCTGGTTGGCTGTTACTGCCGTCACTGACGACCTTTGGGCAAAAAAGTTGGCTAGACAACTCCAAACATGCTTTTTTGACTTTCTTCAGACTCTGCAAAGGGAAAATATTGACTACTACAATCACAACTTGCTTCTTTGCCAGTTTGCATGCAATCAAGACAGTTTGTTTACTGGGGGTAAAAAATGCCATCACATGCACACAACCCACATAGTGCTTGACAAGGCTTGAACCACTGACGTTTGACAAGTCATCTCGAAGTTTTTAATCAAAAATACAATGAAAACATGACATTTGACTAGCAAATTCCGCTTTTTTTATTGGAATTCAACAAAATCATAACGCTTGACAAGTCATCTCGAAGTTTTATTGAAAAATCAGTAGAAATCATAACATTTGACAAGGCCATCTCGAATTTTTACTAAAAATGACAGGAACCACATGTGTGACGCCCCTCTGACCCTCTCAGAAAAAACAAGTCCTTCACCCAGACTTGCAAAACAGCCCACTGCCCAAATAAAACCTGAAAATTCTGAAAATTCTGAAATTTTGCAACAACAACACTAAAACCACGGTATTTCCATTACTAACCCCAGAAAAATTATTTGCAGACAGGAGGATATAAAAATTATTGAACCTCAACATCCAACCCAAACAACCATCTGAAGTGCCAACCTCAATTCTGAAAATTCAGAGAATTTCAGAAAAATTCGAAAAAATTCCGAAAATTCTGACATCAGTAGAACCACTCCCCCACTCCCTGGAAAATTAATTTGAGCCACTTTACTTACCATGAAAATTTTTGGACTGACCCTGCAAGACTAGACCTCCTTGAAAAAGTAGACCCCCTTGGAAAAGTAGGCTACCCCAAACTGAAGGTAGACTACCCTCCTAAAGAAAACCCCCACGTGGGGGTGACAAGTAGTTGGTCAGAGTGGGGACAGTTGAGGACTCCCTCTGCATTAAAACTGAGGATGGGTCGTCAAGTGGGGGCGGGGTCCTCAAGTGGGGACAGCCAGGGAAAAATTATTTTAATGTGTTCAAAGCAGGCCCGTCTTGGCGCTTGCATACGTCAGCATGGAACACTAGAATAGGGCCGCTGTTCTATTTTGTTGGTTTCTAGAGTTGCGGTAATGATTAATAGGGACAGTTGGGGGCAATAGTATTTAATTGTCAGAGGTGAAATTCTTGGATTTATAAAAGACTAACTGCTGCGAAAGCATTTGCCAAGGATGTTTTCATTAATCAAGAACGAAAGTTGGGGGATAAAAGACATGAAGATACTGCGTTGTCTCTTCCTATAAATGATAGACCGACTAGAGAGATTGCGCAGAGCATTGCTGCCACAAGGCGTGCGAGGCTTCCCGCGTGGGAAATGCCAAGTCGTGCGTCTGGGGAGAGTATGATGAGCCAACCAGGCTGAAACTTTAATGAATGACCCCCCCCCCCCCCCCCCCCCCGCCCAGCACCACCAGGCACCTGGTAGGTGCCCTGACGTCAATTCTTAAGTTTCTGTTAGATTTTGGGTTTTTGCAGTAAGCAGTGTGCAGGAGCAACACCTCACACTGTGGTGCATGAGAGCATCAACTGTGATGAGGATTTTGTGCATTTTTTGTCACCTGGTCTTTGTCACAATTTTGTATAAAGCCAAACAGCATACATTGTACAACAGTCTCCCATCTCAGCTTCACCATCACAAGAGAGTAGTCCACCAGAGTTGTTCACCACCATCCACAAACAGCAGCAGCCAATTCTTTCATACAAAATTGTGACCCATCCCATTCACTTGGAGTAGAGATTAGTGGAGAAGAAGGAGAACGAGCAGAACACATAGCAACAACAAGGGGGGCGTGCATAACGAGTAAACAAACAGTGCCACTCACCACCACACATCACCAGCATCACTACCGACAGAACCAACAGCTTCAATTTTTGTCCCTCACGCCTCCACCGCCGCCCACCGCACTTTTAACACTGGGGAAGACGTTTTGACAATCATTTTTCGCTGCAGCAGCCTCGCAGAGAACAGCACTCATCCACAACATCAGCCACCTGATAACGTCGAATTTTGACAGTTTACGTTTGCAACTTCTTTCGATCGCTTTAGGAATCGCTTACCACCATTTGAAAGTGCTCCTTTTGTTCTATCTACTCACCAAATGTCGCAATCCTCAACTGCTTCCTTGCTGCATAGTAACTGTCCGCGTTTTGAACAAATTCAGTACTCAATTAGCACCAAATTTCACCCAAATCTGTCGAAATTCGTTGCCTGCAACTTCCCACATTCACAACTCGGCCAAAACCTAACCAAATCGCTTAAAACCAAATTCTCTGCATTCAGCAACTGCTGATCTACGTGGGGCAACTCAGTGATTCTCTAAATTCGTCCTTGGCCTTGTGGGATATTGAGTTGCAAGCTGCATCTGCATTTTGGCCCATCTAGTCACTCAATTCCGCTCCACAATTGTGACAAGTCTGCTTTTCTCAACACCAACTCATCACGAGCGTACCCCATTGAGAAAATAATCTACTCACACTTACAACTCCACCCACAAGCATCGTACTGCATTTGTTTACGGCTTATTCTTATATTACCTGCTTAAGAAGTCTCAGAATCTGCCACCAAATTAGGGAAATCACTGCTTTTCAATTTTCTATTCTACTGCAACACTCTCACACATTTTCCCTCCCAAACATGAGCGGGTGTGATCAAATCAAGTATGCCTCCCGCGCATTCCCCATTCTTAAAGGCGCCGCAAATTTTGGAGATTGGTTGGGCGACCTAATTTCAGAACTATCCAACAAAAGCAATGGTCTCCGCCACTGTGTCGACCCAGACCGAATTAACGTATTACGCAACTATCAAGTGGACCCCAATGATCCTAATGTCAGCCCAACATGTAGAGTACGCAGGGGGCCCAACCACGGCGAGCATTATGCATTTGCACGAGACAGGCGTGAGCCGGTCAAATGGTTCCCAGGGACAGAAGATCAGAACGCATACTGTATCCTTCTCATTCGACGACATGTTGAACCAGAGCTCCTACCACAGTTCCCACGACGAGGGCAGATTTTCGCCTACACACTGCTTGGAGAAATCGCGATTGCACGTCGAACAACAGATCAAGGATTGGGAAAGGAAATTATTGATGATTTCGAACGTATAAAATGGAACCTGCAGAATCATCCAAGTCATTTGCAATGCGCTTCATTACGGCTATGCAGAAAGTTCATCAGTGGAAATCTGCAGTCGCATCACACCATTTTCCAAAGTTGTGCAAGTCTTCGTATCTGCCCTGAACAACCCGCTAATCGATATGGGTGTTGCCAATACGTTCATGTTTGCAGGGAATCCTATTACTTCTGTTTCATCATTGACTAAACTAATATCACCTTATTTAAATCTACCGCCTGCCAAAATACATTTGATGAGAGGCGGGATCGACTTGCAGCACAACAGGAGCAGGACCTGACCACAGCCATTCCAGAAGTCACTACACCAACAGCAAATGTAATTATTCGGCCAAAAGTACATTATAGTCAACTCCGTGGTCATGGCAGTTATCATAAACCTCAGCAGTACCAGCCGTATCCTAATATCCGCCCAACAACCTTGCAGTACCAAACCCCTCAGTCCCAACAGTACACACCACGCCCATATGGTGGTTTTGGCCAAGGCCGAGGAACAAGGCGAGGACAAAGTTCACGTGGAACAGCAACTGGTGGTACTGCAATGGGACGTGGCTCTGGGGGGAGTTGGTACCCTGCACAGCAACAGTCTTTTGGAGTCCAATGTCATACACCACCCAGGGCTGGGCATCACTCAGGGCTGAGTACCAGCCAGGGCTAAGTACCAGCCTGGGCTGAGCACCACCCAGGGCTGAGTACCAGCCTGGGCTGTGCACCACCCAGGGCTAAGTACCAGCCAGGGCTGAGTACTTTGTCTGGGCTGAGTACCACCAGGAACCAATTTACAGCTTGTTTGAGAAACAGTTGCATGTAAATTGGTTTGGTTGTTTCCAAATCAGGATGGGGCAGTGGTACACTGCTTCTGCATGCTTGCTGTGCTGTGTTACATGTGCAGAGTGCGTAGTTTGAGCGTTTTTGTGCATGTTCTAATTGCATTGTTCCTACCGGTAGGATGAACAAAGCTAGAACAACAGCCGCCTTTGCCTATCTCTTTTTATTGAGAACAGATTAGCCCTTCCGAGCGCCCCATTCAAGTATTGAATCTACTGAGCCCTTCAAACACCCCATCCAATGTGATTGGACGGAGTTCTCAAAGGGATCATCAGTAACAGGCGTAGTGTACCCTGTGGGTCGAATCTCAACATCTATCAACCCATGGAGTTGGCGGTTCAATTTCTGGATTCCCTGATACAATTATCATTGACATGGCCACCTTTTGAGATCAGAGTGTTTTCAACCACACTGAAACTCTCACCATCAAACATATTAGCGATTGGGATGACCAATATTTATGCAAGGCCCCAGAGTCAAGGATGACCTGGTGTGGGTTGCTGCCAGCAAGTCTTGCCATCAGCGCAGTCTCGTAGATGCGGCGGTAGGTGACGTTGCGGTAGAAGAAACGCCCAGATTCGTACATAACTTTGTAGCCGACGTTTGAGACAAGGTTGTCAGTGATCCAGTCTGGATCCATTCTGCCGTCAAGAAGTGTAACTGTGAGTTCCACTTCAAATTCCTCCTCCACCTCAACGGCCTGGCATGTTCCAATTTCAAACTCCCGTGCCGCAAGTGCCCTTTCTACTGAAAGGAAGTCGTCCAGAGCTGAAGTGTCTGCAAGGCGCGCAGCACCCTCAGTACTGAACTCCAACATTTCGACGTCTTCTGCTTCAGGAGGCGGTGGTGGAGTATCCATCCTGTAGCATTTGTGGGGAGGAGAGTCCTCAGAGGCTGCGCAAGAGGCTTGGTGGTGTTCTTTAGCGGCCACCTCACGTGCAATCTTGGCAGTCTCAGTAGCTTTCTTGGAATCAGCTGACGTGGCCTTGGCTTCTTTGGCGTGTGCAGGCTGCTTGCCCTTGGCCTTCTTTGCAGGGCGAGCTGGCTCTGACTTCCCGTGAGGGAACTTGAGGCATTCCTCGCGAGAGTGCGAGACCCAGATTCCATGAAGGTCACAAGTAGGCTTGCCGTTGAGTGCCTCACCGATCTTGCGCTTCTTGGTTGCCACTGAGGTCTTTGCTGAAGCAGCTGTTTCCATCTCAGAAGTGCCATGGTGAGCAGAGTGTCTGCTGTTCTTCTCTTTGCTTTGCTGGTACAGCGTGTGGCAGTTTGTCAACTCCTTGACGAGATCGCTGGTGTTGGCGTAGCCTGACAGCCCCTTGAGAAGATTTTGACGAACGCCAGAGAAGATTTCATGTCCAGGCAGCGTTTCCCTTGCTTTGTGGATGATGGCAGAATGCAGGATGTTTGTCACACCCCTGCAAGTGGTGGCAGTACATTTGAAATGCTTCGGCCAATCCATGACCAGTGTGGTCAGAGTGGTGTACCACTCCTGGACTGCCAGACCAGAGTCTCTGGGTTTTGCCAAACGACTGTAAGTCGCAAGCCACTTGTCCAGTGTGGTCCTGCAGGGCGTACTTGTCATTGAGCCACTTGTACCGATCAGCGCAGTTGGTGATGTTTGCCGCATTCATGGAGCGCACATCCTCAATGCGCAAGCAGGAGTCGAGGGTAGCAACCGCCTTGTCGTGTTGGGCCTCAAGCTCCCTGTAGGTCTTGTGTTCTTGGCGTATACCAGTCACCTCCAACACCAGAGCTGTACATCATTATCTGATTCACTTTCGCTGTGCTTACCTGAGGGGTGACACTTTTTACCAATTCCACTGGGGCCACTGGTGTTGGTTCTGGCTCAGGTAGCTGTTCAATGTGTACGTTTGCTTCGCGAAGGAGGGCTTTGGTGTTGGTGTTGGTTTCCTGAAGTTCGTCAGCTGAGAGTAAGGGCGTGTGGTGATGCCGTAGTTCTGAAGCGTCATCATCAGCATCTGATTTGTTGAGTTTGGGAAAGCTGTCTTCAGCGATAGTGAGGTCGTTGAGGCGATGTGTGATAATGTGACCAGTGTTGATGTCGATGAGCCGGGCAATGGATTGGCTCATATTGCCAATGTATATTGCTGGTCGTGCTCGTTCTGCCAGTTTCTTGTACTGATGTGTGCTGCTGTGTTCCTTGGCTGTCACATGGTAGAGGCAACCAGCGCCAAAAACCCTAAAGTGGCTGATGCAGGGAGGGAAGCCAAGTAGCATTTCAACCGGTGAAAGCAAACCACGACTGAGAACTGGCAGTGTGTTGATGATGTCCACGGCATGTCGAATAGCATTACCCCACCAAGACCAAGGTGAGCCAGCATGCTGAAGTAGAGAACGAGTTACATCCATGACTGTCCTAACTGCACATTCTGCATTGCCATTGAGCTTTGGTGTGTGTGGTGGACTGACTTCAACCTGTATCCCACAAGAGGCACAGAAGCGTTCAAAGGCAGTCGACTTAAGTTCACCCCTGTTGAGATTCGACCCACGGGGTACACTACGCCCGTTACTGATGATCCCTTTGAGAACTCCATCCAATCACATTGGATGGGGTGTTTGAAGGGCTCAGTAGATTCAATACTTGAATGGGGCGCTCGGAAGGGCTAATCTGTTCTCAATAAAAAGAGATAGGCAAAGGCTTCCTCCATTTGCTCTCTCTTCCATCTCTGCCCACTCACTCCTCTCCCTTTTCCAACATCACTGCTCTCTCTCTCTCTCTCTCTTCATCCCCACAAAGCTACCTACAAGCCGTCGGCCACACTTGTACGCTCGAACAGGGCCCTGCTGCTCTTACAAGAAAAGGGTTTCTGACTCTAAACAAGACCAACCTGTCTGTGAGCACCGGCTCACCAGCTACTTTAAGGCAACAAAGGGCTCTTGGCTCTCTACAAGGAAAGGGCTACCGCTCTAAACAAGTCCACTGGTCCACCAAGCCGCTACCTAGCATGTCTTCTTCAACCCCCAAGGCTGTCCGCTTCTCTTCTTACGGCTACCAGGCTTGGGAACTGCATGTGGAAGAAGTCATCAAGCCGGTCATGGCATACAATCTTGTTGCCAGCTCCCTCAAGCCTGATTACTTCGGTACGTTCAACGAGCACTGCACCAAGGTCGGCATCGGCGCTGCTCCTCCCAGTATTGGTTCTCCCCCTGAATCCTCTGCAACGGCGGAGGCCAAGGCTGCGTACAGTGAGATGTACCGTCTGCACCACGCTGCCCTTGACAAGTACCACACTGGTATACGCCAAGAACACAAGACCTACAGGGAGCTTGAGGCCCAACACGACAAGGCGGTTGCTACCCTCGACTCCTGCTTGCGCATTGAGGATGTGCGCTCCATGAATGCGGCAAACATCACCAACTGCGCTGATCGGTACAAGTGGCTCAATGACAAGTACGCCCTGCAGGACCACACTGGACAAGTGGCTTGCGACTTACAGTCGTTTGGCAAAACCCAGAGACTCTGGTCTGGCAGTCCAGGAGTGGTACACCACTCTGACCACACTGGTCATGGATTGGCCGAAGCATTTCAAATGTACTGCCACCACTTGCAGGGGTGTGACAAACATCCTGCATTCTGCCATCATCCACAAAGCAAGGGAAACGCTGCCTGGACATGAAATCTTCTCTGGCGTTCGTCAAAATCTTCTCAAGGGGCTGTCAGGCTACGCCAACACCAGCGATCTCGTCAAGGAGTTGACAAACTGCCACACGCTGTACCAGCAAAGCAAAGAGAAGAACAGCAGACACTCTGCTCACCATGGCACTTCTGAGATGGAAACAGCTGCTTCAGCAAAGACCTCAGTGGCAACCAAGAAGCGCAAGATCGGTGAGGCACTCAACGGCAAGCCTACTTGTGACCTTCATGGAATCTGGGTCTCGCACTCTCGCGAGGAATGCCTCAAGTTCCCTCACGGGAAGTCAGAGCCAGCTCGCCCTGCAAAGAAGGCCAAGGGCAAGCAGCCTGCACACGCCAAAGAAGCCAAGGCCACGTCAGCTGATTCCAAGAAAGCTACTGAGACTGCCAAGATTGCACGTGAGGTGGCCGCTAAAGAACACCACCAAGCCTCTTGCGCAGCCTCTGAGGACTCTCCTCCCCACAAATGCTACAGGATGGATACTCCACCACCGCCTCCTGAAGCAGAAGACGTCGAAATGTTGGAGTTCAGTACTGAGGGTGCTGCGCGCCTTGCAGACACTTCAGCTCTGGACGACTTCCTTTCAGTAGAAAGGGCACTTGCGGCACGGGAGTTTGAAATTGGAACATGCCAGGCCGTTGAGGTGGAGGAGGAATTTGAAGTGGAACTCACAGTTACACTTCTTGACGGCAGAATGGATCCAGACTGGATCACTGACAACATTGTCTCAAACGTCGGCTACAAAGTGATGTACGAATCTGGGCGCTTCCTCTACCGCAACATCACCTACCGCCGCATCTACGAGACTGCGCTGATGGCAAGACTTGCTGGCGGCAACCCACACCAGGTCATCCTTGACTCTGGGGCTTCCAGGACAATGTCGCCTTGTGAAGAGCACTTCACAAACTTGCGGCCCACCTCCCAGCAGATCAAAACAGCTGACGGCTTTACAACTGCCACTGGAGTGGGCGACTTCACCCTGTTCGTTAACGGAAGAGCTCTCATCATGAGGAACTCGCTCTATGTGCCAGAGTTCTCAGACACTCTACTCTCGGTTCAGCAAATCGTGCGGCAGACAGGTCACAACGTGACTTTCACAGCAGACACAGCCCTATTGCATCCTCGGGTACATGGTTCAGACTTTACCATTGCTCACAGGGACACAGGGAATGTCTATGTTGTGGACCCTTCTCTTCTGACGGGACATACTGGTCTCGACAGGGCAGAACTTGGAAGGGACGCGCCGACTCCTTCGGGGGACGCCCCAGGTGAGTCGCAACAGCAAACTGCTCCTTTGCAAACTGCAACCCCAACTTTAAGTCAAACTGACCCAGACCCTTTACCAAACCCTCAGAACATTGAAGCAGTCCGAGCTCTTCACAAGAAATTTGGTCACCTGTCTTTATCTTCTTTGAAGCGTACTTGGTCAAATCTGAATAAAGTTGGTAATTCATTTTTCCTCATTCATGACATTCCCTGCGTGACATGTGATGTTGGGAAATTGAAAGCTTCGCCTATCCACTCCACTTCCAGACCAAACACCACACTGCTTGGTCGTTTACACACTGATGCTGTCCCACTGCCCGCACGTGGACACCATGGTGAAAAACATTGGCAACTGGTTGTGGAAGAGTCAACCCGCTGGCTTGACATTGAGTTCCTCAACTCTTTGTCCGACGCGCCCACAAGATTCCGGTCTACGATCGAAAGGTTTGAACAACAACATGGCAAACATATCACATCTGTGCGCTGTGACAGGGGGGAAATCTTCAAAGATGGAGAATTCAAAACTTGGGCCAATACTCGGCATCCTCCTATTGTTTTAGAACCTAGTCCTGCATTCACCAAGGAATTCAATGGGCTGGTAGAACGTCAGGTCAACACTCTCAAAGACATGGCACACTGCATGCTCTTAGAGTCACGATTGCCCCACTCTTTCTTTGTGTATGCAGTCCGCTACGCAGCATACATCAAGAACAGGGTTTACCACTCTTACACTAAGAAAACACCTTATGAAGCTTGGTACGGTGAAAAGCCAAATGTTGATCACATCCGCACCTTTGGCTGTTTGGTTATCCACCGTATCCCAAAGGAAAAGCGAACACTTAAACATCCTGACAAAGGGGCGCCAGGCATATTCTTAGGGTATAAAGGAAACACTCTTCCAGTTAGTCTACGACTTGAAAACTCAGAGAATATCGGAACACTTCCATGTCTCCTTTCACGAAAATGTTTTTCCTGGCATTGTGCGGAACTGGAGACAGTTCCTTCATGACTCCCGCTTGAAGGAATGGGGACCAGTCCAACCCACAGCTCAGGATTTCCAATATCTTTCCTACCTCGCTTGCATACCCCTGCTATGTCCACTGATCCAGATGTGGCACATCCTGACGCTCTGTCTGACTCACAAGAAGACGATGTACCACCTGCAGAATCACAGGGGGGAGATCTACAGGCTGGGTATGCTTTACGACGCTTCTGATTCTGAACCAGAGTCAATACCTGATGAACAGGAAATCCCTCCTAGGGAGCGCTCAACTTCCCCTGACATTCTAGCTTTGCCAGAGTCAACAGGGGAGGCAACAAATCCCCCAATCATACCACGAGAGCCATCAGGTTTACGTGACTACCTGGCATTGAAGGCAAACCTTTGTAAACTACGAACAAAACCATCAATTGCCACAAGTCCTTCCACTTACAGTCGGAAAACACTCCGCGCTTTAACTGCAAGAATTCGTAAACTACGGAATAGCACGGGGACAATTTCGTGAACTCTACCAAACGCTCAAAGCATACACTGTGCTTGAGCCAGGAGGAAGTCACAGCATATCCAACAGAAAGGATCCACCAGCGGGACTTACCACCACTCCCTGCTTCACATAAAGAGGCCATGCGTTCTCCTTTTGCAAAGTATTGGAAGGCAGCTCAACTCTCAGAGATCAATTCGATCACATCAAAGCATGTCTGGGACTTAGTGGCTCGACCTAAAGGGCGTAAGATACTCAAGCCCAAATGGGTTTTTGCCTACAAGTTTGACAGTGAAGGGTACCTTGAACGCTTCAAGGCTCGCCTTGTCGGCCGGGGTTACACTCAGATCTTTGGTCAGGACTACAATGAGACCTTCTCCCCTGTCGTCCGCAGCTCCTCCATAAGGGCAATCCTTGCTATCTCGTTGCTGTTTGACCTCATACTTGCAGGCCTTGATGTCGAAACCTGCATACTTGAACGCCAAACTGGACATTGAAAACTTCATGGAACAACCAGAAGGCTTTGAGATACGTGGTGCAGACGGGATACTTCTTGTCTGTTTACTCAGGAAGAGTCTGTACGGACTGCACCAGTCTGGTCGACAGTGGTACAAAACAATCCGCGACTTCCTAGTAGAAATTGGATTTACGCAATTGAAGACTGACCACTGTGTCTTTGTGCAAAGGCACCCTGATGGAAAGGTCAAGACCATCATCACTCTATACGTAGATGACATCCTCATCTTCAGTCACACTGAAGAAGAAATTGCCAAAATTCTTTCTCTGATCAAATCAAAGTTCAAAATCCGCGAGGACCTCAACCCAAAAGTTGCTGTTGGCATCCAAGTTGAGAAAATCAAAGATGGAATCTTTATTGGACAGAAAAACTACACACAGCATGTCTTGGAGGAAGCAAACTACTGGTGTGACGATGAAGGCTTACCTGTCAAAATCAAAGCAACTCCCATGTCCACGACATGGATGCACGATGTGGACTCTGGAAAACTTCCACAAAAAGAGTCGGAATACTTCCGAAGCACACTCATGCAACTTGCTTACCTTGCAAACTTGACGCGCCCTGACATTGCGTATGCTGTGAATACACTTGCACAATACCAGTCCACTCCAACCCATTCAGATTCCCTTGCGCTTGACAGATTGCTGCGATATGTCCGCGCTACCTGGGATCATGGACTTTTCTACCAAAAGGGAGACTCCCAGATGACATGCATCACCAATGCAACGCTCCCAGAGGTAGAGAAAGCTGCGGGTATTTCTTACCCAGAGTGGGATGAACCACATGGCTACGCTGATGCCAGCTATGCTGAAGAGGATGGACGCAAGTCGAGGTCAGGGCATGTGTTCATGCTTTGCGGGGGTGCTATTACATGGTACAGCAAGAAACAATCAGTTGTCGCTTTGTCCTCAACTGAGGCGGAATACTTCTCCCTTACTGAGGCCATCAAAGAGGCAATCTGGCTACGAATGCTCTTCCAGGAGCTGGGTATGGATTTAAATAAGCCCACTACTGTTTTTGAAGACAATCGTTCAACCATAGCTATTGCTATGAATCCAATACACCATGGTCGGGTCAAACACTTTGACGTGAGGTTGCATTTCATACGGGACCACTTGGAGAAAAAGGAGGTTCAACTCATTCATTGCCCAACGGACATGATGATTGCCGACCTTCTCACCAAAGCTCTTCCCGCAGCTCAACATGCAAAGCTTGCATCACTGATGGGAATTTGCAGTCTCGCCGACCTCCAAGGTGTAAGCGTGGTGCCCACGCTCAAATCAGCACAACGCTTAGTCTAAAGGCTCTCTCTGGCTTCTCCAGCTACACTTGTGGGTTCATGCAGGTTTTCACAAGTGTAGGGGGGTACATGGGTGGGTTCGAGTCCCACTGCTTGGCTGGCATTGTTGGACAGCCATGTACTCCAGGAGAAACAGTTGCCCCCTCTCTTTCTATTGCGGGGGTGTGTTGAGATTCGACCCACGGGGTACACTACGCCCGTTACTGATGATCCCTTTGAGAACTCCATCCAATCACATTGGATGGGGTGTTTGAAGGGCTCAGTAGATTCAATACTTGAATGGGGCGCTCGGAAGGGCTAATCTGTTCTCAATAAAAAGAGATAGGCAAAGGCGGCTGTTGTTCTAGCTTTGTTCATCCTACCGGTAGGAACAATGCAATTAGAACATGCACAAAAACGCGCAAACTACGCACTCTGCACATGTAACACAGCACAGCAAGCATGCAGAAGCAGTGTACCACTGCCCAATGCTCCGGAATTCCGCTCTCTGCACCGGAATTCCGCACTCTGCATCGGAATTCCGCTTCCTGATCTGGAATTCCTCTCTCTGCACCGGAATTCCGCTTCCTGATCTGGAATTCCAGCTTTCCTGCTGTGCTGTGCAATCTGAGCAATGCAACAGGCATTTAGGAATCAGGGATTGCACCAATCACTGCATTTCTAAAAGTGAGATAAAAACTGAGCTCACCAGAGATTGCACCAATCATTGGATTTCTAAAAACAAGGAAAAAAGCGGCTGGTTTCCCAAACAAGCTTCCTGATTTGGAAACAACCAAAACCAATTTACAAGCAACTGTTTCTCAAACAAGCTGTAAATTGGTTCCTGGTGGTACTCAGCCCAGACAAAGTGCTCAGCCCAAGGTGGTACTCAGCCCTGGCTGGTACTTAGCCCAGGGTGGTGCACAGCCCAGGCTGGTACTCAGCCCTGGGTGGTGCTCAGCCCAGGCTGGTACTCAGCCCTGGCTGGTATCCAGTCCTGAGTGATGCCCAGCACTGGGTGGTACTCAGCCCTGAATGGGTACTTAGCCCAGGCTGGGGATTGGTGCTCAGCCTGTTTTATCTCATTTCTGTGGCCTGCTCTGTGCAACCCACTGCTCCCTCTGTTTTCTGATGGCTCCAACCTGCAGGAGTATAAAAGCAGCAACCTCTCACAGAGATCAAAAAAAAAAAAAAAGAATCCAACCCCCTCCTTGCTGCTTTGACAGAATCCAGTGCAAAACAAGCCAATCTCTCTTCCTCCATTTGCTCTCTCTTCCATCTCTGCCCACTCACTCCTCTCTCCTCTCTCCATCCTCTCACTCCTCTCCCTTTTCCATCATCACTGCTCTCTCTCTCTCTCTCTCTCTCTTCATCCCCACACACACCAAGACCCTCCAGTCCTGGGTGGGATTTCATCACTGCCGCACGATTTGCTGAACCGAGAGTAGAGTGTCTGAGAACTCTGGCACATCGAGCGAGTTCCTCATGATGAGAGCTCTTCTGTTAACGACAGGGTAAAGTCGCCCACTCCAGTGGCAGTTGCAAAGCCGTCAGCTGTTTTGATCTGCTGGGAGGTGGGCCGCAAGTTTGTGAAGTGCTCTTCACAAGGCGACATCGTCCTGGAAGCCCCAGAGTCACGGATGACCTGGTGTGGGTTGCTGCCAGCAAGTCTTGCCATCAGCGCAGTCTCGTAGATGTGGCGGTAGGTGACGTTGCGGTAGAGGAAATGCCCAGATTTGTACATCACTTTGTAGCCGACGTTTGAGACAATGTTGTCAGTGATCCAGTCTGGATCCATTCTGCCGTCAAGAAGTGTAACTGTGAGTTCCACTTCAAATTCCTCCTCCACCTCAACGGCCTGGCATGTTCCAATTTCAAACTCCTGTGCCTCAAGTGCCCTTTCTACTGAAAGGAAGTCGTCTAGAGCTGATGTGTCTGCAAGGCGCGCAGCACCCTCAGTGCTGAACTCCAACATTTCGACATCTTCTGCTTCAGGAGGTGGTGGTGGAGTGTCCATTGTGGAAGCGCAGAGTGCTTCACTAGTGTACGACTTGCACTTTCTTCGACGTTCCCTTTGCTTTAAAGTGCCACCTGTTCGTGTTTTTTTTCTGTTGGTCCTTTGCATAGTTTGCATTGGCTGCCCAGAGCCATTTTCGGGGGGGGAGAATTGAATAGAGAAGCCCATCTTGTCAGTGACGTCTCTCCGCCTCTCGTCACCACCACCTCTGCCTTCGCATCCCATCCCATCCTATCCGGAGTCCACGCAGCGTTTGACCCAGGGTTGCACGCCCATCTTCCGCTGGGTGTAAGGTAGCCCCGTGTGGCTTCCACACCATCCTGTAGCATTTGTGGGGAGGAGAGTCCTCAGAGGCTGCGCAAGAGGCTTGGTGGTGTTCTTTAGCGGCCACCTCACGTGCAATCTTGGCAGTCTCAGTAGCTTTCTTGGAATCAGCTGACGTGGCCTTGGCTTCTTTGGCGTGTGCAGGCTGCTTGCCCTTGGCCTTCTTTGCAGGGCGAGCTGGCTCTGACTTCCTGTGAGGGAACTTGAGGCATTCCTCGCGAGAGTGCGAGACCCAGATTCCATGAAGGTCACAAGTAGGCTTGCCGTTGAGTGCCTCACCGATCTTGCGCTTCTTGGTTGCCACTGAGGTCTTTGCTGAAGCAGCTGTTTCCATCTCAGAAGTGCCGTGGTGAGCAGAGTGTCTGCTGTTCTTCTCTTTGCTTTGCTGGTACAGCGTGTGGCAGTTTGTCAACTCCTTGACGAGATCGCTGGTGTTGGCGTAGCCTGACAGCCCCTTGAGAAGATTTTGACGAACGCCAGAGAAGATTTCATGTCCAGGCAGCGTTTCCCTTGCTTTGTGGATGATGGCAGAACGCAGGGTGTTTGTCACACCCCTGCAAGTGGTGGCAGTACATTTGAAATGCTTCGGCCAATCTGTGACCAGTGTGGTCAGAGTGGTGTACCACTCCTGGACTGCCGGACCAGAGTCCTGGGTTTTGCCAAACGACTGTAAGTCGCAAGCCACTTGTCCTGCTGTGAACCAGTGTGGTCCTGCAGGGCGTACTTGTCATTGAGCCACTTGTACCGGTCAGCGCAGTTGGTGATGTTTGCCGCATTCATGGAGCGCACATCCTCAATGCGCGAGCAGGAGTCGAGGGTAGCAACCGCCTTGTCGTGTTGGCCCTCAAGCTCCCTGTAGGTCTTGTGTTCTTGGTGTATACCAGTGTGGTACTTGTCAAGGGCAGCGTGGTGCAGACGGTACATCTCACTGTACGCAGCCTTGGGCTCCGCCGTTGCAGAGGATTCAGGGGGAGAACCAATGCTGGGAGGAGCAGCGCCGATGCCGGCCTTGATGCAGTGCTCGTTGAATGTACCGAAGTAATCAGGCTTGAGGAAGCTGGCAACAAGATTGTATGCCATGACCGGCTTGATGACTTCTTCCACATGCAGTTCCCAAGCCTGGTAGCCGTAAGAAGAGAAGCGGACAGTCTTGGGGGTTGAAGAAGACGTGCTAGGTAGCGGCTTGGTGGACCAGTGGACTTGTTTAGAGCGGTAGCCCTTTTCTTGTAGAGAGCCAAGAGCCCTTTGTTGCCTTAAAGTAGCTGGTGAGCCAGTGCTCACAGACAGGTTGGTCTTGTTTAGAGTCAGAAACCCTTTTCTTGTAAGAGCAGCAGGGCCCTGTTCGAGCGTACAAGTGTGGCCGACGGGTTGTAGGTAGCTTTGTGATGAAATCCCACCCAGGACTGGAGGGACTTGGTGTGTGTGGGGATGAAGAGAGAGAGAGAGAGAGAGAGCAGTGATGATGGAAAAGGGAGAGGAGTGAGAGGATGGAGATGGGAGAGAGGAGTGAGTGGGCAGAGATGGAAGAGAGAGCAAATGGAAGAAGAGAGATTGGCTTGTTTTGCACTGGATTCTGTCAAAGCAGCAAGGAGGGTGTTGGATTCCTTGTTTGATCTCTGTGAGAGGTTGCTGCTTTTATACTCCTGCAGGTTGGAGCCATCAGAAAACAGAGGGAGCAGTGGGTTGCACAGAGCAGGCCACAGAAATGAGATAAAACAGGCTGAGCACAAACCCCCAGCCTGGGCTAAGTACCCATTCAGGGCTGAGTACCACCCAGGGCTGGACATCACTCAGGGCTGAGTACCAGCCTGGGCTGAGTACCATCTTGGGCTGAGTACTTTGTCTGGGCTGAGTACCACCAGGAACCAATTTACAGCTTGTTTGAGAAACAGTTGCTTGTAAATTGGTTTGGTTGTTTCCAAATCAGGAAGCTTGTTTGGGAAACAAGCCGTTTTTTTCCTTGTTTTTAGAAATCCAATGATTGGTGCAATCTCTGGTGAGCTCAGTTTTTATCTCACTTTTAGAAATGCAGTGATTGGTGCAATCCCTGATTCCTAAATGCCTGTTGCATTGCTCAGATTGCACAGCACAGCAAGAAAGCTGGAATTCCAGATCAGGGAGCGGAATTCCGATGCAGAGAGCGGAATTCCGGAGCATTGGGCAGTGGTACACTGCTTCTGCATGCTTGCTGTGCTGTGTTACATGTGCAGAGTGCGTAGTTTGAGCGTTTTTGTGCATGTTCTAATTGCATTGTTCCTACCAGTAGGATGAACAAAGCTAGAACAACAGCCACCTTTGCCTATCTCTTTTTATTGAGAACAGATTAGCCCTTCCAAGCGCCCCATTCAAGTATTGAATCTACTGAGCCCTTTGAACACCCCATCCAATGTGATTGGATGGAGTTCTCAAAGGAATCATCAGTAACACGCGTAGTGTACCCTGTGGGTCGAATCTCAACAAAAGGCACCCTGATGGAAAGGTCAAGACCATCATCACTCTATATGTAGATGACATCCTCATCTTCAGTCACACTGAAGAAGAAATTGCCAAAATTCTTTCTCTGATCAAATCAAAGTTCAAAATCCGCGAGGACCTCAACCCAAAAGTTGCTGTTGGCATCCAAGTTGAGAAAATCAAAGATGGAATCTTTATTGGACAGAAAAACTACACACAGCATGTCTTGGAGGAAGCAAACTACTGGTGTAACGATGAAGGCTTACCTGTCAAAATCAAAGCAACTCCCATGTCCACAACATGGATACACGATGTGGACCCTGGAAAACTTCCACAAACAGAGTCGGAATACTTCCGAAGCACACTCATGCAACTTGCTTACCTTGCAAACCTGACGCGCCCTGACATTGCGTATGCTGTGAATACACTTGCACAATACCAGTCTGCTCCAACCCATTCAGATTCCCTTGCGCTCGACAGATTGCTGCGATATGTCCACGCTACCTGGGATCATGGACTTTTCTACCAGAAGGGAGACTCCCAGATGACATGCATCACCAATGCAACGCTCCCAGAGGTAGATAAAGCTGCGGGTATTTCTTACCCAGAGTGGGATGAACCACATGGCTACGCTGATGCCAGCTATGCTGAAGAGGATGGATGCAAGTCAAGGTCAGGGCATGTGTTCATGCTTTGCAGGGGTGCTATTACATGGTACAGCAAGAAACAATCAGTTGTCGCTTTGTCCTCAACTGAGGCGGAATACTTCTCCCTTACTGAGGCCATCAAAGAGGCAATCTGGCTACGAATGCTCTTCCAGGAGCTGGGTATGGATTTAAATAAGCCCACTACTGTTTATGAAGACAATCGTTCAACCATAGCTATTGCTATGAATCCAATACACCATGGTCGCGTCAAACACTTTGACGTGAGGTTGCATTTCATATGGGACCACTTGGAGAAAAAGGAGGTTCAACTCATTCATTGCCCAACAGACATGATGATTGCTGACCTTCTCACCAAAGCTCTTCCCGCAGCTCAACATGCAAAGCTTGCATCACTGATGGGAATTTGCAGTCTCACCAACCTCCAAGGTGTAAGCGTGGTGCCCACGCTCAAATCAGCACAACACTTAGTCAAAAGGCTCTCTCTGGCTTCTCCAGCTACACTTGTGGGTTCATGCAGGTTTTCACAAGCGTAGGGGGGGTACATGGGTGGGTTGGAGTCCCACTGCTTGGCTGGCATTGTTGGACAGCCATGTACTCCAGGAGAAGCAGTTGCCCCCTCTCTTTCTATTGCGGGGGTGTGTTGAGATTCGACCCACAGGGTACACTACGCGTGTTACTGATGATTCCTTTGAGAACTCCATCCAATCACATTGGATGGGGTGTTCAAAGGGCTCAGTATATTCAATACTTGAATGGGGCGCTTGGAAGGGCTAATCTGTTCTCAATAAAAAGAGATAGGCAAAAGGTGGCTGTTGTTCTAGCTTTGTTCAATCCTACTGGTAGGAACAATGCAATTAGAACATGCACAAAAACGCTCAAACTACGCACTCTGCACATGTAACACAGCACAGCAAGCATGCAGAAGCAGTGTACCACTGCCCAATGCTCCGGAATTCCGCTCTCTGCATCGGAATTCCGCTCCCTGATCTGGAATTCCAGCTTTCTTGCTGTGCTGTGCAATCTGAGCAATGCAACAGGCATTTAGGAATCAGGGATTGCACCAATCACTGCATTTCTAAAAGTGAGATAAAAACTGAGCTCACCAGAGATTGCACCAATCATTGGATTTCTAAAAACAAGGAAAAAAACGGCTTGTTTCCCAAACAAGCTTCCTGATTTGGAAACAACCAAACCAATTTACAAGCAACTGTTTCTCAAACAAGCTGTAAATTGGTTCCTGGTGGTACTCAGCCCAGACAAAGTACTCAGCCCAAGATGGTACTCAGCCCAGGCTGGTACTCAGCCCTGAGTGATGTCCAGCCCTGGGTGGTACTCAGCCCTGAATGGGTACTTAGCCCAGGCTGGGGGTTTGTGCTCAGCCTGTTTTATCTCATTTCTGTGGCCTGCTCTGTGCAACCCACTGCTCCCTCTGTTTTCTGATGGCTCCAACCTGCAGGAGTATAAAAGCAGCAACCTCTCACAGAGATCAAACAAGGAATCCAACCCCCTCCTTGCTGCTTTGACAGAATCCAGTGCAAAACAAGCCAATCTCTCTTCTTCCATTTGCTCTCTCTTCCATCTCTGCCCACTCACTCCTCTCTCCCATCTCCATCCTCTCACTCCTCTCCCTTTTCCATCATCACTGCTCTCTCTCTCTCTCTCTCTTCATCCCCACACACACCAAGTCCCTCCAGTCCTGGGTGGGATTTCATCAATGTGTGTTGCACACAATGCTTGTTGCAAGTTGATTGATGGATGAAAAATTCTGAAATCAGAAAAGCAGGCTGGCACTGTTGAAGAGTGATCGTGTGCCAAATTTCACGCCAAGAATCGAAGTTTTGGTGGGTGTTTTCCCTTGAGGAGTGTTGGAGAACGGAATAAAGAGAACTTAGAGCAATTTGGTGTCCAGCTGGGGTGACTTGTCACACAAGAAAGGACAAAATGGTGGTTGGAGGGTAGTGGTACTCAGAGTATTTGTCAACAGCACAAGCCAGCGCCCAGGTCTGCATTGGTCGTGGCACGCTCTCCCATGGGCATTGTGAGAACGATAAGTGACAGTCACAATAGGTTCGGGTCTGTCTTGTGCCTCTTGCTGCTAACCAGTCAGTTCCACCTGACAGGTAGTATGGCACCCTCCGTTCAACCCAACGACAAGTTGCCTGTGCACTGGATTACCAATATCCACGGAGTTGAGGTTGAAGGCTTTGCCTTACGTATCTTTTCTCTTTTATTCTTTTTTTAATTTGGCAAGGATTGCTTTCAAGGCAACAGGCAGCCCTCTAGTTTACTAGTAAATAAATACAGATATTGAACATGTCCATTCTTCGGAGCGGAGGCAGATGCTGCTTCTATGAAAACCGCCAATTAAACCTGGATACAAATATTTCCATGTGCGCTCCGTAACTGCCTGTTGCCAGCCTCATTTGCATTCACTGGTCGTGAATCCAGCAGCAGCCTCGCAGACCTCAAGGTCCTCAACTGGTACGCCAGTGGATCTATCTGAACCACCCTCTTGTATTGAGGCGTTCATAGCACAGAGATTTGTGTAGTTGAAGAGAGCTCCTTTGGAACAGCCGTTTTCGGTTTATTTGAAGACGAAAAAAAAAAATTTTTTTTTTTTTGTTACGCTTTTCTGCTTTTCTTTTCTTCTCCCAACTTTTCGTTTCTTTTTCTAATTCTGTTTTTTAACCTTAAAAATGAAAAGACTGAGCCATCTTTTCGTTTCCAAATGGCGTCACTACACCATGAGCTCAGAAATTCCCAATATCCTTATCCGCCGCGGCACAAGGTATCTTTGCGGATAGCCTCGCCAAAAAAGGGAGGAAAAATTCTGCGGTCTGCATGGCGACGTGCAATCTTTTTTGCCTTTCTCTTTCTTCCATGAATTCCCCCACCAACCAAAAAGAAATTGAAAGTCATATTTCTTTTACGAAAAAGGGCAAAAGAAACACTAAAAGGCAAAATCAATGAGGTCATTACTATAAATAAGTCGCAGTGTTAATACCCCCATCGTCCCAACCACAGTCGCAAGCCATCATCGTCGTCTGCAGCGGCACCCCTCCACCCACTCCTCTATTCAACCGATTCCATGGCACTTGACAGGAAACGCAGCGTCTTGCGGCGAGTGGTGGCCGCAGGGGCGGCCGCCGTCGTCGCCGTGGTCCTCTCCCAGCCTTCGGCATCGGCAGCTACATGCAAGTCGAAGTATGACTACATCGTGGTCGGCTCGGGGGCCGGTGGCGGTCCCCTCTCGGCCCGCCTTGCCATTGCCGGCTACAAAGTCCTTCTGATCGAGGCCGGCTCTACCTACAACAACGCCGTCGTGTCCACACCTGCCCTTCACCCTCTCTCAACAGAAGATCCCAACATCGGTGAGGACCCTTCTTTTCTTTATTTTTTAACTTTATCGTGTTTCGACTAATCTATTTTTTAAAAGCGTGGGACTACTTCGTTCAACATTACCCAGCGGGATCTCCGTACGGAAACCAGAATGTTTTCTACCCTCGGTCGAGCGGGCTTGGAGGCTGTACCGCCCACAACGCCATGTTTGCGGTAAGGGCTACGCTGCGCAAAAGTCGTGGAATTTGACGCTTTGAAACACATAAGGTGTACCCTTTCGAGTCTGATTTCGACGACCTTGCCTCTCTCGCTGGAGACAGTTCATGGGCGAACTCCAACATGAGAAAGTATTTCGAGAAAATGGAGGACAACCACTACGCCCTCTCCATTCTCGGCAACCACGGCACTGGTGGTTGGCTTCCAATCTCACAGCCAGATTTACGAGCTGCGCTTACTCCAATTGATGTGAAGCTTCTGGCCACCATCGCTGCTTTCGGTCTATCCACTCCTGTCACTCTTTTCGATGACATCAACTATCCAGGCGCGAACGAGAAAGAAGGATGGCACTTGCGTGAGTTTGCCTGTTGTCACCTGTTGTCACTTTGGAACTTAACCTAACTCGCGTGAAGCCCCCCTGAGCATTCTCAATGGAAACCGCACTGGACTTATTGAGTTTCTTCTTGCAACGAAGGCAAAGTACCCTAGCAATCTGGATATCATGATGGACACTCTGGTTACCAAGGTTTTGCTCGACGATAACAACAACGCGTACGGAGTCCAGGTCGCAAAAGGAAAGTCACTTTACCATGCCTCTCCCCTATCCGACAAGAGCAACGCCCTTCCGAATTTGGAGGAAATCTACGTCAACCGCGAGGTCATCTTGTCTGCCGGCAGTTACAACACACCCCAAATCCTTATGCTGTCGGGTATCGGGCCAAAGTCTCAACTGTCGGCGCTGAACATCACAACAAGGATTGACCTCCCTGGCGTCGGCAAAAACCTGCAGGATCGGTACGAGGTTTCCGTCAATTACGAAATGAACGATGACTGGGACATTACCACAAAGTGCTTGTTCCTCCCTGGCAACTCGGCAGACCCTTGCGTTTTGGACTTTTTGAGCAAGGGTAAGCAGGCGGTGTACGGAACAAACGGCGGCATTCTTGGCTCCACGCGCAAGTCATTCTCCGGCGGCAAGGTCGACACGTACCTGTTTGCAGTGGCTGCCCCCTTCTCTGGATACCGGACTGGCTACTCCCAGGACCTTGCCAAGTACAAGAACCAGCTGTCATTCTTAGCTCTCAAGGCTCGTACCAACAACACCAATGGAGAGGTGACCTTGGCATCTTCAAATCCGCGCGTCCGCCCGAACATCAACTTCAATTACTTTTCCGACGGCGATGGCGACCTGAAGGCTGTGCTGCAGCAGGTCAAGAATATGCGCACCCTCGGGAACTTTTTCGCTCTCAAGCCGTTCCTGAAGACCGAGCTCGTGCCGGGAAGCTCTGTGGACACCGACGACGAAATCATTGACCACATCAAGAAGAACGCCTGGGGCCACCACGCTTGTTGCACAGCGAAAATCGGCAAAGATGGCGACAAGATGGCTGTTCTCGACTCTGGCTTCCGCGTACGCGGTGCAAAGAACCTTCGTGTCGTGGATGCTTCCGTTTTCCCCAAAATTCCAGGAATCTTTATTGGTGAGTAAATGAATTTCGTAAATCGCGGGGCGCTGACATTTTTCCTAAGTTACTCCCATTTACATGGCATCTGAAAAAGCTGCCGATGTTATTATTGCGGATGCGAAAAAGGCGGGAACGCCTTGCACAGCTTGAGTTTCTTAATAGAGCCTAGAACTTCTCTTTTTTTGCTACAAGTCTTAATATGGAACTCAAACGTGAAGCGGTCCTATGTTTTTTTTTGCAAACAAAGTGTGGAGACATACAACATACAACGTCTGACATTCTTTTGTGTTCGCCGAAACTACAGCGCTGGTGTTCGAAACAGAGGCTCTCCCCAGCGAATTATTCACATTTCGTCGAGAGAAGTAAAGGGTTGAAAGTCTCAGTTTTTCTTCTTCGCTGGAAGGACTCTCCCGGTCGGGGGAACAAAAGGCAAAATCGCATCACTGTACACAGATAACAGCAAAATGAGGACAGCTGAGACACCATAGGCAATCTTGCTGCCAAGCAACCAGTAAGCAGAACACGCCGCGAGAGGGCCCAGGGATCTGCCCAACTGCCCCAGCGACCTGAAGGTCCCCAAAACACGACCACGGTCGCTGCCTTCATCGATCTCTTCGTCCTCGTCGTGGTCAGGGCCGGCTGGCTTCCTCAAGCCAGTTGCAAGACTTGCTAGACTGGTCAGAGTCGTCACTACTGTTCCACTGGTAAAGCCAAGGCACATTCCACCGACATAGAGCCAAGCCGCGCCGATAGGTTGACCGGTGTACTGGGCCGGTGGCACTGCGAGAAGGCCAATACATCCGAGGCCCATGGCACATGAGATCATTCCTTGAACGACAATATCACGCTCCGCGACCTGTTTAATGAATGCAGTTGGAAGTACGTGAGTGCAAAACGCCCCCCAAAAAAACGCATTCGAACTTGCACGAAGCTCACCAGCTTGTGGGCAAAGCGACGGACGTAGCCTCCTTGGACACAGGCGGACAAGATACCAAGCATAGCCAAGTACTTTCCTTGCTGCACGTGGGTGAATTGGAATCGATCGTGCGTGAGGAACGTGAGAGTGAACTCCATCCCCGAGAAGAAAAAGAGAAACAAGAAATGCAGTAGAGACAATTGGTTTGGTGTTGCAGTTGGAATGGCAACTGGAGTAGTCGCGTTGGCAGATTCTTTGCTCGCCCCTTGATCCTTTTTCGTCGACCGCTTTCGAAGCGTTGAGTCGCCTGCGTCACTTGCTGAAGGGTCTGAGGTGGCCAACGATTTTGCAGGCGCAACTGAATGGCGCTTCTTCTTGAAGTTGAGTGTTTCGGGGAGTGCGATCGCCATGTAGATGCTTTCGATGACGATCAGGACAAAGGCGAAGAGGGCTGGCGACGAGTAGCTGTTGATGGGCCAGCCCTCCAGCGCAGGAAACACTTTGATGAGGTCTACTGACGCGAAATATGCACCGAGTGGGGGTCCGACCGTGAATCCAATGGAGAAGGCGATTCCCACCAATGCCTGTGAACGGAGAGTGAGCAGATAATCTAAATTGGCGGAAACGCGGCTCTTCTCCTACCAAACCCCGTGACCGTGTTTCTCGAGTGGTAATGTCGGATATCATGGCGATCGACATTTGGACGTTCCCTTCGGTAAGACCCCCAACCACACGCGAAAGGACGAACACTAAGAACGACTTGGAAACAATCCATAGACCCATGGACACGGCATTGCCAATCATGCTAATAAGCAGCACGTTCTTTCTGCCGTATCTGTCGCTTAAGCTTCCAATGAATGGGCTGCTGACGAACTGAAGAAATGAAAATAGTGAACCGAGGAGTCCACCAAAAATGACGATGTCCATTCGTGATCCAGTGGCGCCGATCGACTCTTTGAATTTTCTCACGATTGACAGCATTTGGTAGTAAGCAGAGCTCTGGGGGATAAGGGCAGAAGGTGAGGCAGGTCGGGTGGTAGGCTGCAGAACGAACCTCGTTCGCCCCATCCACTCTGTCATAGTGCTCCAAGATGCGAGGAAACAAAGGTAGGATGATTGTGAAGGCCAGGATATCGATTAGGAGCGCGATGAAAATGACTCGTAAACACTTGTTGACGAATTTGTCGTTGGCCTGCTTTTCAGGGGTTACACGGTGGGGGCGAGGAGCATTGAGAGTGTGTTTTCGGCGTGCGAATGCGTGAGAGAGTGTGTGCAAGTATGTGTGATCGCATGTGCGCTGGCGTACGTTCGCAGTTTGCGGCGTGTGACCAGTTTTCCTCAGTCTGTCCGCCATTGCGGCGTCTCTGATCGCGTTGTTTCGCGAGAGACGCGGTCGTGTCCCACACCATCCATCCATCCATCCGCTCACCACCCCCACCTGCCCGCCCCTCCGATGCCCCGTTATCCTCTTCGCGCGGCACCCCCGCCCGCCCGCCTAACCGGTAGTCTACTCTCCGTTGCGCCCTACCTGGCTTGTGCTGCGGCTCCTGTTGCTGTTGCTGTCACCCATTTCCAACGCCACGCTTTCCAAATGTGGTTGTTGTTGTTGTCGTGTTTCACCGTTTGCTATCGAGTGTTGTGGCTAAAAAACCATAGTCTGTCTCCACCTCTCTCTCTGTCTCTCTCTCTCTCTCTCTCTCTCTTCTCTCTCTCTCGTCTCTCTCACTCTCTCTCACCCTCTCTCTCTCCTCTCACCTCTCTCTCTCTCTCTCTCTCTCTCTCTCTATCTCTCTCTCTCTCTCTCTCTCTCTCTCTCTCTCTCTCTCTCTCTCTCTCTCCAAAGAACAACCGAAGATTCGAGCCAAGACTGTTTGACAAGAGAGGCGATGGAAAACCACCAACCATTTCTGGCGCTGCGAACAGCTCGGAATTCTGCGACTGACTACCAAAACCACAGTCGAGGCTGGCTCAGGAGATCGCCGTGCCTCAATTAACACGGTCGTGCCAAAGTGGTACCGCCTCGCGCTGACGACCTCCAGCCCTGCCCGCTCCACCAGTTCCTCGATATCTCGATTTCCACCAGCATCCCCACTGCCGCCGCGTGGTCCGGCGCAGTCTTGTCCAGCACAACGTTCAGCTGGCCAACCAGCCAGCTGGACCGCACCGCTCGCCTGAGAAAAGACTCGCCCGGTCGCGAACGCCCGTGCTCCAGCAGCAGGATGCGCCCGTCCGCACCTGCCAACCGCGACATACCCCGCAACCCCGCCACCAGATCGCTCATAGAACACAGGCCAAACGTGTCCACCACTGTGTCGAATTTCCCATCGGCAAGGTGCCCACGATCGGATGGCGATCCGCTCGCGGACGCTTCTCCCTGCGGCGCCGTCCCGAGCTGACCGTACTCGACTATATCCAACAGCGAAAAGTGCGTGGGCGGCATACCGTGCCCTTTGCTTTCCTTGAACTTTCCGAAAGCTTCCTGAAGCATCTGCGGATTGCTGTCCGTCAGGGTCAGCCCAGTGACGGCCTTGTTGTTCTGATAATATTGGAGGTTGCGACCAGTCCCTGCAGCGATTTCGCAAACATTACCCTTTTTCGAATGTGTTAGAACGCTCAAGTAGGGAGAAAGTTAGGAAAAGAGAGAGAGAAGAGAGGGAAAGGAGATGCGCACGTTTGCCATCGCAATGAGCTTCTTCCGCTTGCCGTGCAAACCCATGAGCCACTCGTCCCAGCCGATCTTGTTGTCGTATATCGGGGCGAGGGCGGTGTACGCATGAGTGCAGGAAGCCTGCTTATCCGGATGCCACGCGTTCTCCTCCGGTGGTGGCAGCTTCCATATCCGATGCACGTGAAAGGCTGTATAGGTTCCCGTAAAGTAGCAAAATGTGCCAAAGGCGACGTGCGGCAGGTACTTCGCCCGCAAGAGATGTGACATGGCCGAAGACCTTCCAGACGCCAGTGGAACTTTTGGTTGGCACATTCTAAATTACCACCGACGACCACGTTATGAAAACAGTTCAAACGTTATGAAAACAGTTCAACACTAGAAATTAGGATGGCAGCACGGTACTGTCCTTTCCCCCCATGTTTGGTTGAAACGTTCCTGAGGTCCTTCTCGATGCGCTGACACAATGAATCCGCCCACTACTCCTCTAAACTCCCGCAAAGTGCAGTCGTGTAAGCATGGCGGCGGTTCTCAGCGAGGGCACCGCGGAAGGCATGAACGCCTTGTTTGGAAAAGAGTCGTACGAGATCGGACACGGGCACGGCCATGGACACGCTTCAGGAAATGCAGCTCACGGCGTTCACCCACTTCCGGAAGGAAATCCTTCTCAAGAGGGGGCGGCAGGTACCCTCAGCCGCAATGGAAGCGTTAAGCACAACCATCACAATACGCAGCACCATCCGCAGCACCACCACCACGGTACACGACGCTCGGTGCAGCTCCAGGATATTGTCAGTGGTTCTGGGGTGACTGAGGGGTTTCAAGCTCTGTTTGGCAGCGGGACTGCTCGGTCGTCGCCGCGAGGGTCTCCGGGACAGAGTCTGGATAGTCTTTCGGGCTCCAAGAAGGACCTTCGTGCTAAACCGTCCGGCACCGTCAAGAAGCACGGAATTGAGCGGGTTGGGGCTGACTGAGGTGGTAACAGGACCTGCCCAGGAGGGGCTGGAGGCGCTGTTTGGCAGTGGGAAGAGACCATCCTGACCAGTCATAATGATAATAACAACAGAAAGGGAAGGGCTAATCACAGACTCCACCCGATTGATTGCGGCGGTGGTGAACCAGCGTTCTAATAAAAAACAAAACCATCACCTAAGACAAAGTCAACGAAAGGCGATCGACCGTTTTTCCGCCCACACCCTGAGACACCTTGGCATCGGCGTTGCCCAACCAAAAGCTTCTCTTCACACAGAAATGAATAAACAACGAAAAATATGAAAAAGGCAAGAAAGGTGGTTCAAGGGGTCTCCCACAGTTCGGGGAGTCTGTGGTTAGCCGTTCCCAAACAAAAATGATGAAATACTTTTTGCCTCTTCACTGTGTTAAGTACAAGAGAATGAAACAAGCTGGAAGGGTACTTTTATTCATGTTCGATGGTTAACTTCACAAACTCGCTCAGCACGAGCAAGAGCCAGCAGCGCACTTGCAGTCACCACCACAGCAGCCCGGCTTGGTACATGTCTCGACCGCGGCCTTGCTGCTGGAACCGCAGGAGCAGGCCTGTCCGTTGGCCGTGCAGGTGCACGTGCCAGGCTTTGCACAAGAAACGACAGCAACGAAGATGTGAAGATGTAGCACGTGTTGTCAGCAAAAACGAGCAGATACGGGGGAAGATAAGAAAAACTCACGGGGCAGCCGCAGACGTGCTGGGGAGCAGCCTTTGGAAGCTCATCGCGGGCCGAGTTGCTGCATCTAGACGGGTGAATGATGGAGGGCATTGGGGCATTAGCCATCAGCGGTCGGAACAAACGAAACGCAGCAACATGCCAAAGGCGGTTGGGTCTGGGGAGAGTGTCCTACTCGGAAGCGAAAGCGGAAGAGATCTGCCCGCCGCTGCTCTCGCCGTCCGCGGCGATTAACATCCGGCTGAGGGGCAAAGGAGGAGGAGCAGCTGCATCTCGTACTCACGAGCAAGCGTGGTCGGACGCTGTGCATTTGCACACGGTGCCGCAGGTGCAGGTCATTTCGGGAGGGGGCGGGTTTGCAAGTCAGAATAAATGTTGTTTTTTTTTGGGTCAGCTGTCAATCTCTCTCTCTCTCTCACTCTCTCTTTCTCTGTCTCTGGTTCTTCCTTCCGATTTGCAGCCATGCTTGCCCCTCGCCTCGTCAACTTCGCATGAGCCTTTGGTTTTCCAGTGCCTCACTAAGGCGGTAAGGCGAAGGTTGCTGGGCGTTACACATTTCGTGACCACCAGCAAAATGTGAGGGTGGTGCAAAAATTGGAAGTGCTGTGCAAAATAAAAAGTGCCCATCAACCCGGTGCCTCGTAGGCAAAACACGGTCAGTCAGTTGTCCTAACGGGCTCAAAAATGCCTGAAGTCTTGTTTCCAGGCTTTTTCCAGCTCCCATCACGCACTCCCGTAATTCCAGCTGCCAGTGGAAAGGTCCACTCAATGAATTAGTATTGTCTGAACTCTGGAGAGACAATTCCTTGGTGAAACTTGGAAACATCTCACTGCTCATTGTGGAAAACTTTCAGAGGCCGAAAACGGCCCGTCAAGCTCGTGTCGCTGCCAACCCGCTTGAAGGGAGCCATGATCGATATCCTTCCAAACCTCCCACGCCTTTCGCCGCTCCCCCAGCTCCCCCCGCTCCCCGACAAAGGCAATGAAAATCCTGAGGCCAACTCGTCGCCAGCGACGATTCACCAGACCCTGCCTCTTGGTCACGATGCTGTTCAGCTTACAAAAACGGATGTCCTCGCGTCCGTGTCCCCATCAGGGCAAATCGAAGCAGCAGCATCACGCGCGAGCCCAAACTCTGCCAATACGGTGGGTCGCACCGACCCAAGGACACCGTCTCCGCCGGTTCCACAGCCGCCAGCGGCGCCCCTCTCGGCACACATTAAGGCCCAGACGGAAGCGGCGGCGTCCCAGCTCATCCGGCTCTCTTCGCCGTCCACCAGCACGGCCGGCACGCTCGGAGTGCGACGCTCCCGCCTCATATTCGGCATTTGGAAGCTGGGGGCGACAGTCGGGTGCGGCAGCTCGGGATCTGTCCGAAAGGCGAAACATACGCCGACGGGCAAAATGGTGAGCTACTTTTGTCTTCGTGGCGAACGTGCTGCGCAGGTTTCCGTACCTCTTGCAGACAGGGTCTAACAATCTCGTCCTCAATCCTCTGCCACCCTTCACCAAACCATGACGGCCCAACCTCACTTTTTTTTCGGCAGTGCGTTGTCAAATGTGTGCGACGAGAGAGGGAGGTCGCGAACAGGCCACTGCTGCGAAATGCCGACGGAATATGCCACAAGGAGCTTTTCATGTTGCGAGAGGCCCTTGTTGGGGTCCTGCTCGATCACCCCAACATCATTCAGATGCACTCGTTCTTCATCGGACGGCGGCATTTTTACTTTTTCTATGAATATATACCGGGTTTGGTAAGAACAGATGCACCGGATCAGCTGAACGCGCAGCTGACACCGTTCCAAACCCATTCGAAACGGTGGAAATGCAGGATCTCTCAGATTACATAGAAAACACATGGGCGGCTGGACGAAAATACCGGTCGCTTCGTATTTCGGCAGTTGCTGGACGCTGTGGGTTCGTTTCACTGTGGATGCCTCATTTTATTGCATGGCACGACTCAAACAAACCCGTTCATACTCCAATTCAAACAGACTACATGCATAGGTCCAATGTGATCCATAGAGATCTGAAGCTAGAAAACATGCGATACGATCCTGTTTCTTCACGCCTCATACTTTTAGATTTTGGCTTTTCGACTTTCTATTCACCCAACTTTTCCCAACGATCAACCTGCGGCAGCCCTTGCTATGCAAGCCCGGAAATCTACTCCAGCGCACCCTATAAAGGACCAGGTTTGTGGCCCTGATCCTTGACCAGTAGTTGGTGGAGATTTCTTTATGAGAATGCAGGCTCATTGGCAATCTCCACCCACTCGCAACCGATAGAGGTGGATATTTGGGCAATGGGTGTTTGCCTGTATGGAATCCTCGTCGGAGAGCTTCCGTTTGATCACGACAAGCTTCAAACAGCTGAAGATCTTGGTCATGAAGGAGCTGTGCGGTACCCAGACTTCCTCTCTGAAGGTGAGCAACTATCCGCTTTGGACCGCATCTACCTATGTTGACATCAAATTCACTCACAAGACGCAAGGGACCTCATAGGGCATATGCTAAAACTGGACCCGATTCAGCGCGCGACAGCCCGCGACATACGTTTCAGTCACTGGCTCTCTTCACCCGCGTCCGCACGAACATCATCCTTATATCGACCAAGAAACTTTCCGTCCACAGACATGGTCACACCTGAATGGATCGACACCGTCCTTGGCCTGGAACGGCTCAAACGTGCCGAGGCTATCCTCGCGGAGCTTCGTCGAAGAGCTCCGCAACGTAGAGCTCAGCTGGAGGCCCAATGGGGAGGGACTGTCGTGGTTGAGGCATCCCCTGTGAGGGTGAACCGACTAGCCCTCCGAAGAGACGCCTACCTCCCCAGAACCGAAAACGGAAGGACGTGCCGAGGGTCAAACGGCGCCTTTCGAATCGAAAGAGCTTCAGTCTGCTTCAACTGCCGACGCCTCGGCGGGCGAACCTCTGGGTACTTCTGCTCCGGACCCGTCCCAGCCGCAATTTGACCCTCCGTCCACTTCGGTCAACGTCCCCGCCGAAGTGGCTCCGGCGGCGGAACGAGCCCCGGCCGCACTTTCGCTTCCTCACAGCCCAGGCGATCCTCCAGCGCTTTACGCACGGCCGCCGTTTGACCGTCGGGATGCGGCGAGACGGTGCGGGGGATGGTTCTTTGGGAAGTGGTGCTGCTGCTGATGGGAGTTTTGGCGGCGCGGACGGCTTACCGAGCCGTGGGGTGGCTGGCCGCGGCGGTTGGAGGCGGCCGGCGAAGGGTGGTGGCGAGGGTGGTCGCTTTCCCGAGTGGACCAAAGCTTCGCGCGAATGGTGGGCGGACAAGTTGCAGCTGACAATGGGACGCGGGCGACGAGGCGGCGGTGGCGGCGGTGGTGGAGGAAGCGGTCCGGGTCAGGCCTTTGGGATGACAAAAGCAAGAGGAGGTTCGACAGGCCTTGCTACTGGAGCTTCAATCGATCAAGGACGCGATGGCACACGCCCGCCACCAGGCGGAGGGAAGAGCGGAAGCGGGCATCATTCACATGGATTCGATGGACGACTTGACGATGAAGATGAGAATGACGATGGCGGACGCATGCTCGTTCGAGGAGATTGGGAGTGAAAGAGACAAGGAAAACGACGGCCCAAACTCTACCACGGCCAGGCAAAGACTGAGGATGGGTATGAACTTGCGTCGGGCAATGTGGCGAGGCGAATTGTAGAAATGACGACTCTTTGCAGCAGTAACTTCCCTCCGTCCGTCAGTTTCACCCTTACACCATAATGCTGTCCGCAACGCTAATAGCTCAACACTACCCCACGACAACTACAAATCGGTTGCTCCTGTTGCCCCTCTTTCCATCATACCTTTTACAATTATGCGGCGCGGGGCATGTTTAGTTTTGGGTTTCAGAGAAAAAATGTCCCCCCCTCCCTCCTCTTTCCATCATACCTTATATATTATACTGCGCGGGCCATGTTTAGTTTTGGGTTTTAACACCTAAAAAGGCAAGTCCCGTTTTTGGAGTTGCAAGCCTCGCAATTCTCGTTCTGTCTTCCCCTCAATGCGATGCGGAAACCGGATGCGGAGGATTATTGTACGCCGGGCAACAAATTTTGCTTTTGTTTGTTGTTTATGTTGAGGAAGTCTCTCTGTCTCCCACTCACTCAGCCAATCACCACAAAATCCTCTTTCGGGTGGCTTCTGTTTTCTTGGCGCAACGCAACGGAAAGAAGGAAGACAGATGGACAGACAGGGCTATGGAGGGGGAGACAGACAGACAGTGTCCGATAACACACAACAGGATCCAGGGCATTTCTTGGCCTACTCATGCGGGGCCGTCTCTCTCTCTCTCTCTCTCTCTCTCTCTCTCTTCTCTTTGCTGTTCGCGATTTGGTCGAGG
>JAIVFJ010000289.1:0-73882 GCA_025765615.1 Zopfochytrium polystomum | reverse complement strand
TGTAACCCTGTTTTCCAATTGCAATAGTGGAGAAGGGGGGACAGTGTGGGTTTAATATTTTTTCTTTAGTGCCTAATCGAAACTCAGTGGCAAAATTCAAAAGGAAGTCAACGGGCTGTCTGTTTGTCTGGGTGGAAGTCAACGGGTTGTCTGTCCACCTCCCTGTCTGTGAGTCTGGGAGTGGCAGTCAACAGGCAATCAATGGGTTGTCTGTCTTGCTCTCTGTTTCTGGCTCTGAATGTTGGCTGTAGATGGAAAAGGAATAAAATTGTCTGCAATCTCTCACTCTCTCTGTCTTTTTCAAGCAGGGGGGTTGAGGGGGGCGGGGGGCTGGGGGCGGGAGCCCCCTGACTCAAAAAAAACAACCCAGACTCTCTCTGTCCACTATGTAAAACCGTTTTCTAATTGCAATAGTGGAGTAGGGGGGACGGTGTGGGTTTAATGTTTTTTCTTTAGTGCCCAATCCAAACGGAGTGGCAAAATCAATACACTAAAGAACACAAGGCTTTGTGGAGTGGCAAAATTCGAAAGGAAGTCAACGGGCTGTCTGTTTGTCTGAGTGGAAGTGAACGGGTTTGTCTGTCTACCTCCCTCCCTGTCTCTGAGTCTGAGACTGGCAGTCAATGGGCAGTCAACAGGTTGTCTGTCTTGCTCTCTGTCTCTGACTTTGTATGTTGGCTGTTGATGGAAAAGGAATAAAATTGTCTGCAATCTCTCACTCTATCTCTGTCCCTTTCAAGCTGGCGGGGTTGAAGGGGGGAAGCAGCCCCCACTGGGGGGCTCAGGGGGCGGGAGCCCCCATACAGAGAAGCGAGATGTGGCTGAACCCCGCCCCCCACGAAACTAAAATACTATTTCTGCTTATGATTTTGTAAAGTCAACTGGGCTGTTGTTTCTATCATTCAATGATTTGTCACTCGCTGAAAGTGGCAGTGAAATTCAAAAAGGAAGGAAGTCAACAAGCTGTCTGTCTATCTGAGTGGAAATCAACGGGTTGTCTATCTACCTCCCTCCCTGTCTCTGAGTCTGGGAGCGGCAGTCAACAGGCAATCAATTGGTTCTCTGTCATCCTCTATGTCTCTTACTCTGGCTATTGGGCTGTTGGTGGATAAGTTATCAAATCAGCCGCGCCCTATTTCTTTTGAGTGGGGGGGTTGAGGGGCATCAGTCCCCCCACAAGGCCTCAGGGGGTTCCTGCCCCCTGACTCGAAAACATTTTTCCCCTATCCCTCAACATGGCCTGCCACTGCATTCATTGTGGACTGCCACACTCTTCAGTATCTTCTTTTTTCTGGAAGGATTGCTTCTAAGTCAACGGGCATCCCCTAGTCTATATAATAAAAAAAACAAGGATTTGCGGCTAAACTGATTTTCTAATTGCAATTAGTGGAGCAGGGGGGGGGGGGGGTTAATTTTTTGTCTTTGGTGCCCAATCAAAACTCGGCGGAAAAATCGGAAAAGGAAGGAGCTCAATGCGTTGTCTGTCTATCAGATTGTCTGTCTACCTCCCTGTCTGTAGGACTGGCAGTCAGTGGGCTGTCTGTCTCTCTGTCTCTCTCTTTCTCTCTCTGTCTCTCTCTCTCAAAAAGGAAGGAAAAAGGTCGATCAGTTGTCTGTCTACCTCCCTATCTCTGGGAGCGATAGTCAACAGGCTGTCTGTCTCTCTATTTCTTTCTCCCTCTCCTCCCTCTCTCTGGGTCGCCCTCTCTCTCTCTCTGTCTCTACTTCTCTGTCTCTCCATCAATCTCTATCTGTCTCTCTCTCTGTCTCTCTTTCTCTCTGTCTCTCTCTCTATCCTTCTCTCTTTCTCTCTGTATCTGTCTTTCTCCCTCTCCCTCTCTCTCCGTCTCTCTCTCTGTCTCTCTCTTTCTCTCTCTCACTCCGTCTCTCTCTCTCCCTCTCTCTATCTCTCTCTCGCAATCCTTCTCTCTTGGTCTGCCTTTCTCTCTATGTCTCTCTCACTCTCGATCCTTCTCTCTCTCTCTGTCTACCTTTCCCTCTCCATGTCCCTCTCTCTGCCTCTCTCTTTCTCTCTCTCCGTCTGTCTCTGTCTCTATCTCTCTCTTTCCTGCCCGGAAGAAGAAAAAATTGTTCCTTATCTCTCTGTCTGTCTCTCTGTCAGTAAGTCTCTCAGTCTCTCTCATTGTTTGTCTGTCTCTCTCTCTTTCTCTCTCTATCTGTCTCTCCTTCCCTCACTCTCTCTCTGTCTGTCTCTCTCTCTCTGTCTCTCTTTCTCTCTGTCCTCTCTCTCCCTCTCTCTATCCCTCTCTCTCTATCCCTCTCTCTGTCTCTCTGTCTGCCTTTCCCTCTCCGTGTATCTCTCTCTCTCTCTCTCTTTCCCTCCTGCAGAAAAAAAATTGTTCCTTATCTCTCTGTCTGTCTCTCTGTCAGTCAGTCTCTCAGTCTCTCTCATTGTTTGTCTTTCGCTCTGTCTGTCTCTCTGTCTCTCCTCTTTCGAGGGTGGGGAGCTTGGGAGCAGGCAGGTCGGACCAACCCATCCGACCAACCAGACTGCCAACGACGCGGCCACGACGCGGCTGAAGAGACGAAGTACGATCACACATACCCACACTCCACACCCCACACCCCACACACACATACACACACACACACACACACCCTCTCTCTCTCTCTCTCTCTCTCTCTCTCACTCTCTCTCTCTCTCTCTTTCTGTCTCCTCTGTCCCTGTCTCTCTCTCACTCTCTCTCACTCTCACTCTCTCCCGCTATGGAGAAACAATCAGCTTCTCTCTCTCTCTCTCTCTCTCTCTCTCTCTCTCTCTCTCTCTCTCTCTCTCTCCTGTCTTCCAAGTGCTAAAGAATTAGGGAGACCCAACTAAAATGACCTTTTCCAACCGCAACAACTGCAAAAATCGCAGAACCACTTGGCCATCACCTACTCAAACCAGAACTCATCAAGTCATCTATGTCGAAACGCTCTTGCCCTGCATGTGGGGGTTTGGATCACCAACGCAGGACTAGCAAAAAGTGTCGAGCAAACACAGGCTGCCCATCCTGTGGAAGTAACTCACATTACCGAAATCAATCTGTTGACTGCCCTTTTTTTGCCGGCTGCTCTGCATGTGGACAGTTGACCCATGGAAACCAGGACTCCATTCGTTGTCCCCGCTTTCCTGGCTGCTCTGCGTGTGGGTTCGTCACCCATGCAAACCAAGACTCGATTCACTGTCCCCAATTTCCTGGCTGCTCTGTGTGTGGGCAGTTGGACCATGGAAACCAAGATTCCCTTCTTTGTCCCTGCTTCACTGGCTGCTTGGCGTGTGGGCAGTTGAACCATGCAAATCAAGGCTCACTGCTCTGTCCCCAATTTCCTGGCTGCTCTGAGTGTGGACTCACCAATCATATTGACCAAACTTCCCCCCTCTGCCTTAACTTTGCTGGCTGCACCTCCTGTGGACGCCGCAGTCACCATGGCCCAAACTCTCTTCAATGCCCGAACCGCCAGCCATGCCCAAGATGCGGCCTTCGGAATCACCTACACGAGCGCTCAAGGCTTTGCCCTCGACCTTGCCTCACTTGCGTGGGCAATGACGAGCCTGCTGACATTGCCGAATCCCACGAGTCTGTCAATTCACTTGACTGTCCCCACCGCCTTCCGTGTGATGCCTGTGGTAGCATGGATCACCTTGACCACCAGAGCGAAGATTGTCCTGGCCACATCCCCTGCCCTGCCTGCGGCCAAAGAACCCACCAAACGAGGCGGGACCGTCGATGCCCAAAGACAATTGCTCAGCTTGGGATAGCAGTGGCTCAGGAGTTTTGTGCTGATCAGGTGAGGTCCATTTTCTTTTGCCTTGCAGTATTGGTGATGCCCTCCTGATCACACACCCCCAATTTTTGCATTTTTCACCTTCAGATCCGGGGCAAAGATGTTGACAAGGACCGTCGCTGCCACTTCCTTGGTCCAATGCAGACAGCCTGTCCACTCTGTAACGCGATCATGTTCATTCAAGAGCGGACCAGCGGATCATCGAAAAAAAACCCCAAGTTTTCGCTCTGCTGCAGTCGTGGTCAAGTCTCCCTGCTGCCGTTGGCTGGCCCAACTCCCTTCATCAGTGAGCTTCTCCTGGGCAATGACCGCCTGTCCAAAGAGTTCCTGTCCAACGCACGCAACTACAACAGCCTCATGGCGTTTGCATCTGTTGGTGCAAACATCACCAGCCACGGCCAAGGTGTTCCAGTCTTCACCATCAGTGGACAGCTTCACCACTGTCAGGAACATGGCAGGACAGGGCAAGGCAGACAAGGAACTGAGAGGAGTGATGATTGTATTGGAAACAATAATTCACTTGAGGGATGGGACAGGTCCCCCATCTCCCTTTTATACCTTTTGAGAGTGTTCCTTGTCAAGACTCCAAGAAAGTTCCAGAAAGAGCAATTAGTAATGCAATGATACCAATGATACCAATGACAACAAGACAAGTCAGGAAAGCAAAGAAGGTTCCAGAAGGTTCCACAAGGTTCCATGAAGGAATGTTCTGGAAGGTTCCAGAGGTTTCCAGAGGGTGATTCATAACATCATCTCCCCCTTTTAGGCCTCTTCTGCAACTTGGTGGGGTACCTGGTCTTGAACTCGAGCAGAAGGTCTTGGCAGTGAGTGAGGTTTGACTCAGGCTCCCAGGTGTTGTCAGCATCTGAGTAACCTTTCCACTTAACAAGGAACTTGAGTGTCCTTCCAAACCACTTGGCATCCAAGATTTGTTCAACCTCAAATTCCTCTTCACCTTCCACCTCAACTGGAGGAGGAGGAGGAACAACTCTGCCTGGAATGGAGTTGGCCACAAACTTCTCCAAAAGGCTGACATGGAAAACTGGGTGGATCTTCATGGATGCAGGGAGATCCAGCTTGAAGGTGACTGGATTGATTTGCTCCAAGATCTTGAAAGGTCCCAACTTGAGGTTGTCTGGCTTGGGACTTGGTCTTTTGGTCTGCAAGTTCTTCCTCATGCCCGGCCAGTAAAAGTCTCTGGAAACAAGCTCATATGTCTTGTGCTCTCCTGGGTGTCCAGCTGTTGCTGCATCATGCCTTGTCTTGAGTATCTCAAGTTTTTCCTCTTCTTGGCTGATTTGAATCTTGTGAGGCTTGGGGTCCTTGGAAATAGCATGGGCCCACACACTGTCAGGAAGCAGTGAAAGGTGTGTCTTGGATTGTGGGGTGAAACCATCTCCCCCTTCAGGTGCAAGGTCTGTCCTTCTGTGCTCATCAGCAGTGGGGCTTGAATTGTTGACTGGGAACTGTGATTCTTGAATCTTTGACTGAGGGTCCTGTTCTTGGCAAAGACTGTGAGCTGTGGAGCTTGAATCTTGAATTTGGACTGTGAACTGTGGTACTTGAATCTTTGACTGTGGGTTCTGTGAACTACAGACTTGGCCATGACTGTGAGCTCTATGAGCTGTACTGGAATCTTGACTATGAACTGTGAACTGTGAAACTTGAATCTTGGCTGATCTGTGAGCTGCAGGCTGATACTGGAGCTGTCATTTGTGGTTGACCTTGGATACTAGGCTGAGAACCTTGAATCAGGGACTTGAGAGCATGAGACTTGGAGGCTTGACTTGAGTTTTGGGTGCCTGTTCCAATTGGTGGAGGTTGGACTTGACCAGTGACCCAATCAATGTCAGGGTTCTGGGCTTGCAGCCATGGTAATCCCAGGATGACAGAGAATGTGGGTGAGCCAAGATCCAATACTTCCAGGTTGACCATGGATGGTGGAAAGTCTTGGATGTGGAGGTGGTTTAGCTTGGTTTCATGGCTGATTTCCTTGAACAGAGCATGATTGGCAAAGTGGACCTTGAGGGGTGTGGATTTCTTGATGGTGGGAATGGCACAAGACTTGGCAAGGGTGGCATCAATGATGTTGCAGGATGATCCAGAGTCTATAAGGGCCTTGGTTGTGATGGTTGACTTGGGTGAGAGTTGAATCTTGACATCCATGGTGAGTTGGTGGGGCTTGGAATCTGAGGTGTTTGTGGTGCTGGTGGTGGTGATGAAACAGGGCAGCTTGGAGGAGGGTCCAGAAAATTGCCCCTCAGTGAGCCTGGACCTGGGAGTTTGGGTGCTTCTTCCTTGGGCAGTCCTTGACAGCATGCTCCTTGGAGCCACAGTAGAAACACAGTCCCTGCTGGGCCCTCCTTGTTTTCTCCTCTTGGCTCAGAGGACCCTTAGGAAGTGTCTCAACTGCATCCACTTGCATGGGTTTAGGAACTGTAAGAGCTTGAGGGACTGGGGTAGGTCTTGATGTAGTTCCTACTTGTCTTTGCTTCAGCCTCTTGGAGTAGAGTCTGTTGTCAATCTTGATGGCAAGGAGAATGTACTCTTCCAAGGTCTCAGGGATGTGCAGAGACTGGGAGAGCATGTCTTGGATAGACTCATGGAGACCATCATGGTACAGCTCCATCAGAGCTGCATCATTGTATCCAGAGTCTCTGGCTAGTTGCTTGAATTGGTTGGTGTAGGCCACACAAGATTGCTTTCCTTGCTTGATATGCTTGAGCTTGGATCTTGCTGTCCAAGATGCGTAGGGGTCACCAAAGGTAGCTTCCAGCCCCTCCCAGAGCTCTTGCAGGGTGGTGGGTGTGCTTGGGAGAGATCTGTACCATGATTGAGCTTGACCAGACAGGAGGGTGCTTGTGAAAAGAACCTTGACTTGCTCACTGGGAAATCTTGAAGGTTGGAGAAGGATGACATTCTCCACAGTGGCCATAAAGTTCCTAAGGTCTTTGGCCAGCCCAGTGAACTTGTCAGGGCTGGGAACCTTGGGCTCTCTTGCTTGGTTGGCTTGGGGCAGGGGAAGAGCTTGATGTTCTTGTTGGTGAAGTTGTTGTTGAAGCTGGTGCTGCTGGTGAAGGACTTGTTCTTGAAGTTGGTGTGTCTGTCTTGAAAGGGCTTGTAATTGGCCCATCAAGGCTTGGAAGGCAGTTGCATCAGGGAAGGTGTTGTTTGGGTCAGACATGATGGCAGAGAGTAGTAGGAGAGGGTGAAGTGAATTATGATGTCAGGAACATGGCAGGACAGGGCAAGGCAGACAAGGAACTGAGAGGAGTGATGATTGTATTGGAAACAATAATTCACTTGAGGGATGGGACAGGTCCCCCATCTCCCTTTTATACCTTTTGAGAGTGTTCCTTGTCAAGACTCCAAGAAAGTTCCAGAAAGAGCAATTAGTAATGCAATGATACCAATGATACCAATGACAACAAGACAAGTCAGGAAAGCAAAGAAGGTTCCAGAAGGTTCCACAAGGTTCCATGAAGGAATGTTCTGGAAGGTTCCAGAGGTTTCCAGAGGGTGATTCATAACAACCACAGCATCTCCAACTTTTGCAACGACCCCCAGGATCACCCCAAGTTCTCTCAGATGTACATTTATGACTCTGCCCAGCAGTTCAACGCCAGAATGACAGTCGCTGGTGGAGGATTTGGCTCCTTACGCCCAATGCCGGAAATAGTGGAGATGCTGCAGGCTGAATTGCTGGAGGTACGTTTCTCCCTCTTCTGTTTGTGGTTCTTCAACAATCTGATGTTGACTCCCTTTTTTTCTTCTTTGCTCTTTCCCCGCCACAGTTCAACCCATATGCCAGGCTTTATCAGACGGCTGGAGAGTGTCTGCGTCGCAATCCATCAGAAAGCTTTTGCATCCAGTTTTGCTCACCGTCTGCTCACACTGGAGTCATTACCAGGACAACCTACAATGCTCCAACTGGCGATGTCATTGCTGCAATCCTGCCTTCAGACCCTGAAGTGGAGGAAGGTGCTTATCGAAGCATTGTTGTACGGGGGCGGGATGGCAAATTGGTTCACATTCCTCCAGAACACCCCTGCTACCTCCCACTGGCCTACCCTTTGATCTTTCCCTGCGGTGACCAAGGCTGGATGCTTGGCATTGCGAAAGTTGCACCACGGACTGGACAGGATCAGGACAGGACAGGACAGGATCTGGACAGGACAGGACAGGATCTGGATGGACTGGGTGGTCACGTTCCTGGCGGTGACAACAATGTTGACTCTGACGATGACGTTCCAGAGGATGCTTATGGTGCTGCAGCTGATGATGCAGATCCTGAGGAGGATTTTGATTTGGGGACAGATGGTGATAATGGCTCTGATCGTGACGATGCTGGCAGCAATGGTGGTGAGAGAAGGGTTAGGAGGCAGACCACTGTTACAATGTCCCAGTACTACCGCTACCGGCTCATGTACAGGGAGGCCTCTCACTTACACCTGTACAGGAAACTCTTTCAGCAGCTGATTGTGGACCTCTATGTTTGTGTGGAGTCAAACCGACTGAATTTCATCCGCCACAACCAGAAAAAGTTGAGGGCTGCAGATTATAATGGACTGCACGATGCTGTCAGGTCGGATGTGACAAACCCTCTTCAGGTGGGGAAGCGGGTAGTCCTTCCATCCAGCTTCCCTGGGTCCCCACGCTTCATGCAGCAGCAGTACCAGGATGCAATGAGCATTGCACAAAAGTATGGGAAGCCAACTCTCTTCATCACCTTCACCTGCAATCCAACGTGGGCGGAGATCACAAGCAACCTGCTTCCTGGGCAGAGTGCTGTTGACAGGCCTGACTTGGTGTCACGTGTGTTTAACCTGAAACTAAAGAGCCTGCTGGAGGATTTGAAAATCTGCTTTGGCAAGCAGGTTGCAGTGGTTTGGGTGGTGGAGTTTCAAAAGCGTGGCTTGCCCCATGCCCATATCGCCTCCTGGCTGGACCCCAGTGACACACCCCAGACCCCAGACGACTATGATCGATTTGTGAGTGCAGAGCTGCCTGACCCTCAGGAGGATCCAGAGCTTTACAGGATTATCAAGGAGACCATGATTCACTCTTGCTCTGACCGTTGCAAACCTGCTGGCACCACCAAGTGCACAAAGGGGTTTCCCAAGCCGTGGGTCAATCAGACAGAGGTGTCTCCTGAAGGTGGCGTCAAGTACCGTCGCAGAAATAATGGACAGCATTTCACCCTCCCACGTGGCTTTGAAGTGGACAACCGTTGGGTGGTTGCATTCAACCGGTATCTGTCCAAAAAGTACCAGGCACACATCAATGTGGAGATTTGCGCCACCATGAGGGCCATCAAGTACCTCATGAAATACTTGCACAAGGGCCATGACATGGCAAGGGTGACTGTGGGCTCTGGAGAGGTGGCTGTCTGCTTGGATGAGATCAATGAGTTCCTTGATGCCCGCTACGTGTCTGCTCAGGAGGCCTGCTGGAGGATCTTCCAGTTCCACATGCAAGGCCGGATACCATCAGTCACAAGGTTGGCTGTGCATCTCCCTGACCAGCAGCCAGTGTACTTTGACGAGGATGCTGACCTTGAGGAAGTTGCTGCCCTTCAGAGGGACTCCAAGCTTCTTGCTTTCTTCAGACTGAACGAGCGTGATGAAGATGCAAGGAGGCTATTGTACTTTGAAGTTCCTGAGCACTACACTTGGAACCAGAGGCAGGCGAGGTGGGCAAAGCGTCAGAGGCAGCAGGCTGCGGCAACGATTGGTAGGATGTATGCGGCAAGCCCTCGGGACTCTGAGAGATATTTCCTCCGCATTCTTCTGGCCAACGTCCGAGGACCTACTTCTTTTGAGCACCTCCGGACTGTGGAAGGAACCACCTTTGGAACGTTTCAGGAGGCCTGTGTGCGACGTGGGTTGACTGCTGATGATCGTGAGGCAGTTCGGTGCTTGCAGCAGGGCGTGCGCGTGATGACAAGCTCAAGAGAGTTTATCAGGCTGTTTGCACTGCTCCTTGCTTTCAATGCTCCAGCAGATCCAAGGGCTCTCTACAATGATTTCAGGAATGAGATGGTCGCTGACCAGCTTCGCACAGCTCAGCTGGAGCATGGGAATCTGGATCTTGCCCCTACAGACCACATGTACTGCACTGCGTTGAGGCTGCTGGACGCGTCCCTGCAGAGTTTGTCAACCTCGCTGCGCAACTTCCCCACCCTGCCGCAGCTGGAAGAGTTCCAGCCTGAGCCTGTGCTGGCTCTGGAAGGCCGGCTCCAGCTGATTTTTCAAAGGCTAAACTCCGACTACAACCAGCAGCAGCTGGAGGCTGTTGTGGCAAATGCTGAAAGGTGCTTCAACCAGGAGCAGGCCTTTGCTTACAGGGCAGTGGTGGATGCTGTTGAGCAATGTGGACAACCTGGAGTGTTGCCTCCCCCAGAAGGTCGAATCTTTTACCTTCAGGGAGTGGGAGGATGTGGCAAGACCTTTGTCTACAATGCCATCTTGGCAAAAGTCCGCAGCAGTCAAGGCCGCTTTGGTCAGGGCAGGATTGCCCATGCTGTAGCTTCTTCAGGAATAGCTGCGCTGCTGCTGGCTGGCGGGACAACTGCCCACTCTCGATTTGCCATCCCCATAGAGCTTGATGCTGACTCTCAGTCTGGCATCAAAATGTCCACTGACCGTGCACTGGAGCTGTACTTGGCTGATCTCATTGCATTGGATGAGATATCCATGCTCAACTCCTTGGCTCTGGATGTCATTGACAGAGTCCTGCGGGATGTTGTCAGGCCCTCGGATCCTCAGATGGCTGAAACCCCATTTGGAGGAAAAGTAGTGCTTCTTGGGGGTGACTTTCAGCAGACTGCACCTGTTGTGTCGAATGCCACAAAAACCATGATCCTGAAGGCTTCCTGCAAGTTCTCAAACCTTTGGAGGCATGTCAGGATGCTTGAGCTGAGAACCAACATGAGGCTTGCGCAGGGAACAGCAAATCAGAATGCCGTTGACTTTGCTGGATGGTTGGGTCGCCTTGGCAGGGGCGGCCTGCAGCAGTTTGACACTCCAAATGGAGCATCCAATCATGTCATTGTCCCAGACTACATCAGCACCCTCACCTTTCCTGCAAATGATGGCAGTCCTCGCGTGAGGCAACTGTTTGAGGCAGTCTATGATGATTTTGGTGCAGCCGTTCAGCAGCCTGGGGAAGCTTTTGCATCCTACCTGGCAGACAGGTGTATTTTGGCTGCAAGGAATGATGTGGTTCATCTGTTCAATGAGTATGCCGTGCAGCAGCTTCCAGGAGATACTCAGGAGCTACTTTCTGCTGACTCCCCAGTTGGAGACAACGAGGGCGACAGCCTTCTCATTAGCCCTGAGTTCCTCAACACCCTTAGCCCTTCCAGCCTGCCTCCCCACAGGCTAACTGTCAAAGTGGGAATGCCTCTCATCCTCCTTCGCAACCTGACAGATGGACTCTGCAATGGGACACGCCTCATCCTATGTGAGGTCTGCCCCAATGTGCTGCTCTGTGAAGTTGTTGTGGGCAGCAGGAAAGGAGAGAAAGTCCTCCTTCCCAGAATCTCTCTGCAACCCAGTGATTCAGGATTTCCCTTTGAGTTCACCAGAAAGCAATTTCCTGTTCGACCTGCGTTTGCAATGTCCATCAACAAGTCCCAAGGCCAGACCTTGAAAAAGGTTGGACTGGATATGTGGGAGGATGTGTTTGCGCATGGACAGTCCTATGTTGCTTTTTCAAGAGTGACATCCCCAGCAGATCTTATAATAACTGCAAAACACAATCAAGAAAAAGGTGGACCAACTATTAGAAATGTGGTTTACAAGGAGTTGGTGGATCATCTTAGGGTTTAATTCATTCTGTGCTGCTTCTCAAGCTCTCTATGTGACCTTGCTACTTAATAAATTTTCTTCCCTCTTTCTTTTTTTTTTGGCAAGGACTGTTTATAAGTCAACGGGTACCCCTAGTGCAGAATGATGATATAATGGTAACCATGTTCGTGTGTGGGAGAAATCTTCCAGGCACAGGAAAGGAAAAAGAAAAGAAAAAAAAATAATAAAACCACCTCTTAGTCAAACCCTGAACCAGTTTGCACAGTCAACACCAGCAACAAGCGACGACGACGCGGCAGATTGGAGCCGGTGGACGAATTCGGCGAAGGAGGGTCATGTTGTGTGTTTGTGTGTGCGCGCATGACTCATTCGGATTGGCGTGAGGACCAACGCTTAACTCGTAATCTGAACTTCTGGGGCCTCTTCAGGAATAGACGCCCTTCTGCTTGCTGGTGGCACACAAACGCCCACTCTCGATTCGCCATTCCCACGGAGCTAGATGCTGACTCTCACTACAGCGTCAAAACACTGACCACACGCTCAAGCTCTACTTGTGTGAGACTACACCAAGGTCTCGGTGATAAAGTATAGGGATTTTATTTGCAAAAACAAGCGTACCTGTCATACAACCGAAAGAATCAGGACTCCTATTATTATTCCCAGTTCTTTAGTTTCCAGGCGTTATCAAAGTGTATTTGCAGCTAACCCATCTTTATTATTGGGCCTGCTTTTACTACTTTTGTCTTAACAGTTTCTGTTGCGCCAGGGTTTTCTCTACATATTTTCTTTTTTGGTGACTAACGGAGACTGCCTGACTTCCTAGGGATGGGGTGCCTGACAGGCTGAACCCCAAGGCCACCTAATTTATTATTTATTTTCAGCACTTGTACATACATGCATAGGGTTGGGAGGACTTACAGCATTTGTGGTGGATGCTCCAAGTCAGGGGGGGTTGACTTGTCGATCTTCTTAAGGGGCTGTGGGTGGGGAATGCAGCTGGTCCCACCAGCAACTGTGTGACATTGCTGGCTCTGTGTTGGAGTGAGGATCCCCAGTGCTTGCCTGCTGCGACGACAGTGGTGGTGGTGGCGACGATGATGGTGTTGTTGTCCCCAACCTTCCCGTCCCTGCGAGGGTGTTGGTGGCTGCGCTCTGCACAGCCCCCACACCTGAGAGTTTGATCTACGAGTACCTGCCTTGGTCCTATTGCTGTGAGAGTGAGATGCGTGAGTATGAGTGTGATGCGATAAAGCCCGTTGGTCGAGTGATTGTGGCGATGCATCCCAGTGGGGTGCGTGTACGATCGCAGGTGTTTCTGTGTGCAAGTTCCCTGTGGGCGTCCTTCTGACCCCACATAGTCGACTCCCTTCTCTCTCTCCCCCTCGTCGCTGGCGACAATAAGGGCTCCCGCAGCACCATCTGCAATGAGGGGCACTAGGTTGCACCCTGTCTATACCGTTGCTATGAACTGCTCCTGTTGTATTTGAGATTAGGTTCCTGAGATAAGAACCCCCGTTTCCCTCTTCTCTCTCTTTATTCTGCAGTTGTGTTGCGCCCTCGGGAGCGCCCTTCCGTTCCCCCTCACACCAGCCCACAGCCACGCAAGTAATTGGTGCTCCCACACTGATCCTTCAGAGGTTTGTCCCTCTGAATGTTCAGATTCTCTGTGTCTGAGACCCCTGTTAGACAGATCAGTAGGGATACTTTGTGGACTAGGCAAGTAGTCTGTCTCACACTTGGCTGATCTCATTTGTACAGGATGAGATATCCACTTTCAAACTCCATTGGCCCTGGATGTCTTTGACAGGGTCCTGCGCATGCCCAAACGCCACAAAGACATGATCCTGAAGGCTTCCTGCAAGTTCTCAAACCTTTGGAGGCCTGTTGGGAGGCTTGAGCTGAGAACCAACATGAGACTTGTGCAGGGAGCCGCAAATCAGGATGCTGTCGACTTTTGCAGGGCTGCCTGCAGCAGTTTGACGCTCGATATGGGTTCACCAAATCATGTCAATGTCCCAGACAACATCAGCACCTTTACCTTTCCTGCAAAATGATCGCAGCCTTCTTGTGAGCAACTGTTTGAGGGGGTCTATGTTGATTTTGGCGCCGCAGTTCAGCAGTCAGGGAAACATTTGCATCCTACTTGGCAGACAGGTGTATTTTGGCTGCGAGGAATGATGTGGTTCATCAGCCCAACAAGCACGCAATGCAGTGGCTTAGCCTCGAGCTCCTCAACGCCCTCCCAGCCTCCCTCCCCACAGGTTAACTGTCAAAGTTGGAATGCCTTCGCAAGCTGACGTGATCTCAGCAAATCTTACAATAATTGCAAAACACAGTGTCGAAAGAGGTAGACCAACGATTAGAAATGTGGTTTACAAGGAGTTTGTGAATCATCTGGGTTGAATTCATTCTATGGAGCCTCTTATGCTATCTGTAATAGAATTTGTCCCTTTCTTTATTCTTTTTTTTTTTTTTTCGCAAGGATGTTTTGCAAGTCAACGGGCAAGAAAAGACACTTTCAATCAAAAAAGACAGGTCCAGTCAGCCATGGGCATCGCCGGCATCGTCGCCACCGCCGCCGCAATCGGCGCCGTCGGATACGGCCTGCTCGTCCTGCGCCGCCGCCGCCGCGACGCCTTTGCCGCAAACTGCATCTTTTGCAAGGTGTGTGTTGCGTGCGTGCGTGCGTGATCTGTGTGTCTGTGTGTGTGTGAAGTGTGTGAAGTGGGTGAAGTGCGAGATTGTGCGTGATTCTGCGTGTTCGTGTTTGCATGGGGGCGGCACGCACGCCTCCTTCCGATCCGTTTTGCAAAAACCAACTCACCCATTCGCGCAACAACCAACAAACAAAAAATCATACCCACACACACCCACACACCCACGCTTCACACGCAATCGCAGATCGTCGCCGGCCAGGTGCCCGCGCGCATCGCCTTCCGCGACGACCGCGTCACCGTCTTCCACGACATCCACCCGGCCTCGCGCGTCCACCTGCTTGTCGTGCCCAACAGGCACATTGCGGACCTGAACGGCCTCGTCGCCGGCGGCGACGATGGCGATGATGCCCTGCGTGCGTGTTCGAGAGACGGGGAGTTCGAGTGGCAGGCCACTCTCTTCACCGCTTCCATGTGCATGCACGCGCTGCTCCCCCGTGCCACTCACTCACAGATGCCTACCCGATCACTTCCGAAACAACAAAAACAAAACAAAAACAAAAAAAACAATAGTGGAGCACATGGGCGCCATCGGCGCCGCGCAGGCCGCCGCTGCCCTCGCCGCCCTCGACTCGTCCTCCACCGCCACCACCGCCTCGTCCTCATCCTCCTCCTCCTCCGCGTACGTCCTGCAGTTCACGCGCCCACCTTTCACCTCCGTCGACCACCTGCACCTGCACGCCGTGTCCGCCCCCATCGCCAGCCCGCTGTTCAACGCCCTGGCTCCCTGGCTCGGGGTGACCCACGAGGAGGCCGTCGAGGCTCTGAGGGCGAAAGGGAGGTCGGCGGCGCGGAGGAAGGAAGAGTGACGCGCACGTGTGTCGCTTGTGTGCGTGTGTGTGTGTGTGTGTGTGTGTGTGTGTGTGTGTGTGTGTGTGTGTGTGTGTGTGTGTGTGTGTGTGTGTGCGTGTGTGTGTGTGTGCCGTTTGGGGATCTGGGGGAAAATACAAGTACAGTCTTGGCGCGAAATCTCCAAGCGCACGCGCATATTCTCAGATGAATGGAAGACAAGGCAAAGAAAAACAGTCGCCCGGCGGGTGCGTGTATTTTGTGCATTTTTCTGTGGTGAGTGTCGTCGGGTCAGAGCGGAAGGCCTGGGAGTTGTTGTTGTTCTTGGTTGGCCCCGGCGAAACGCGAATCGCATGTGGCGGCGGTAAAAATACATTCACTCACTTGCGGTTTCGGGTGGGAAAGTCGCGCCCTGTCGGGTCAATAGTCTCTCAAGAAGGAGGAAGGGCATCCGTCAAATCCGCCAAGATAAAAAGGAAGGAAAAAAAAAAAACCAAACAAATAAAAAACCAAACAAATAAACAAAAAAACAAAAAATTACCGAGCCGTCGTGCCACAACGCTCCTCCTTGCGCCCCTGCCAGCAATGTCCACCGAGTCGTCGTCCGCCTCCTCATCCCCGGCCTCCTCCACGCCTTTCGCGCATCTGAGCGTGCCGCAGCCCGCCTCCATCAACCCGGGCCTCCCCACCTGGCTCGCCGTCGACGCCGTCCTTGAACAAACCCTGCTCACGCGCACCCCCGCCACATTGGCGGCGGCATCGGCATCGGCATCGGCATCATCCTCCACGGCATCGCAGGCGGCGGCGGCGGCTGATCCCGCCACAGCCACCGCCGTCCAGCCGTCGACGCCGCCCTTCTCCGCCTTCCTCGACCGCCAGTCCGCCGCCGGCATTAACCCCATCAACGTCTCCCCTGCCCAGGGCGCCTGGCTCGCCGCCACCGTCGCCGCGTCCCGCAGCTCGTCCGTCCTCGAAATCGGCACCCTCGGAGGCTACTCGGCAGCCTGGCTCGCCCTCGGCCTCCGCATCGCAAACCAAAACAACAACAACAACAACAACAACAACAGTACAACGAGCACCAGCCGCCGCCGCCGAATCGTCTCGCTCGAGCTCGACCCCGCCATCGCCGCCGTCGCGAGGGAAAACCTCGCCGAAGCCGGGTTCCTCGCGGGTGCCGGCAACGACGGGATCGGGGACGCGTGCGTCGAGATCCGCGTCGGCAACGCGCGCGACTCGCTCAAGGAGCTCGTCGCCGCCGGCGAAGTCTTTGACTTTGTCTTTATCGACGCCGACAAGGAATGTAAGACCTTTAAAATCAGGCAAAACCCTTTTCCCTACACCTTCCACCGTTGACGCCCACCCCCAAAGCCTACCCCGACTACCTCGCCGCCGTCCTCCAGCTCACGCGCGTCGGCTCCGTCATCGTCGCCGACAACATTGTCCGCCGCGGCGAGGTCGCGAACCCGGATACGACAGACTCGAGGTGTGTGAAAAAAAACCATTTAAACATACGTGAATGAAAATTACATAATTCTTCCCCCCAGAGTACAAGGCGTCCAGCGGTTCCTGGACCTCCTCGGCGCCCAGCAGCGGCTGTTTTCTACCGCCGTGCAGACCGTCGGCGCAAAGGGGTACGACGGGTTTTCAATGTCGGTGGTTGTCGCGTGAGGTGTGCGACTGGGCAAGGGCAGTGAGGAGTGCGACTTTTTTCTCTCTTTTTTTCCAGGTTACCTCGCTGTTTCGCCAAGTTTGGTGTTCATATGAGCTTGGGATGGAAAATTGGTTGCTCACAGAGGGAAAAAAAAAAAAAAAACCAAACTTCAAAACCGTCTTTCAACTCACGAAAAAGCGACTTGGGATGCCCCTTCGCAACCTCGACCACTGCCTCACCACCACCACTACTTAGACCGAACCCGCCGCCCCATTCGCTCGCTAGACCGGTTAGTGTATGGACTGGGCCTCAGGACGGGTGGGGATAACATTATTCCTTTAAGGGTTGGTGCCACCATGCCAAAATTGGCACAATGACCCTCAAAGTTGCAACACACCTAAAACCTGCACTAACCTGAATTTCCCAAAAAAAAAAATTAGCACCAGCGTGCTTTATGCTGACAGTTTGCATTTTGGTATACGCCATCTGGGGTGGTAAGTAAATACAACAACACTGCAGCTGTACTGATATAGACACGCTTTTTTGACCATTAGTGAACCAATGCAAAAACTGCACTAAAGCCTATCAAATATTGCATTCTTCTTCAGAAGTGGCCAAAAAATAAAATGGGTTAAGAGACTATGGGTCCATTATTTTTTTTTTTGCAAAAATTAGAAAAAACTAACTGGATCTTGAAATGTGACAAATCTTGAAGTTTTGCAATTTGCACCTAAAATGCAATGCCCAAGATAATTGATTGGTTACTTAATATTAAAAACTAGTCTATATAAGGGCTCGCTGCTGCTGCCTCCTATTTTTTATTTCATAGTGATCTGGCTGAGATATACTATTTCAAATGCTACAGACGCTCTCTTTGTTGATTTCAGAGATCACAGCATTCTCCAAAGCGGGCTTAATTTACACAGCTCATAGAGAAACAACCAAGCTGTAAAAATCCACTTTTTGTTTGAAGTTTTATTGAAAAATCTGGTCACAAAAATTTTTGAAAATGATTTTTGGCAGGACATGCAGTGGAAGGAAATTTCATGAAGCATGTAAGGCGGAACTGACTGGTTAGTAGCAAGAGGCACAAGACGACCTGAACCTATTGTGACTGTCAGTTATCGTTCTCCCAATGCCCATGTGTTAGGCAGAACTGACTGGTTAGCAGCAAGAGGTACAAGACGGACCCAAACCTATTGTGACTGTCAGTTATCGTTCTCACGATGCCCATGGGAGAGCGAGCCACTGCCAACGCAGACCTGGGTGGTGGCTTGCGCTGATGACAAATACTCCGAGTATTGAGTGGAACAGAAACCCAGTGTCAACAGTTTTCCTCCTCCTCTGCTCAAGCAGATAATATTGGAGAGGTTTTTACCCTGTGCCAGTCACGCTTGCCTAGCAACTATTACAGCGTGTATATCATCATCATGTATCAATAATTCATAACAGAGTTTTTTTTCTCTTTCTCTCCAATTGGGGAGAAGGACCACCCACAAACACACATCTCCACTTCATTCACTCCTTCCACTCACTCACTCGGAGTAGACTGTTTGCACTTTTCACATGATCAAAGTTCCACTGCCAAATATATGATCACTTTAACATTTTCCAAGACAAGAGCCGATTTTGCATTGACTCCGCCTCCTTTTGTTTCAGTTTTTCCATTTTTTGGCGACGTAGTTCATCTTTGTATGAAACATGATTAGTTTCTGCACTTCATCATTCCAAACAAGATCAAATGCATCCTTTGGGGTGAACAGCTTGATTTGCTTTGCTGGGATACCAGCAGCTTTTGGCAGTTCTCCACTTTCATTCTTATGCTGAAATGGATGAAATTTGCAAGCTTTCGTCACAATTTCAACCCACTCAGCTGGGCTGGTTGTGTTTTGCTCACCCGCTGCAAGGAGTTCAGCAATGTAGAACGTGTCAGCCTCCCAGCTTGCCCGTCGGATCACTCGAGCCGCATGAATCGCTGTTCTGGGTACTCCACTCCGCCGAAGTTCACGCGACATCACTCCAACCTACTCCAGGAACCGCTCCGTCGCCGCCGCCGCTGCGCATCGAGTGGTGGAGCCTGTCGGGCTGGCCCAGGGGCGGCACGTACAAAATCCTCATCAGAGACGCGCTCACCGCCGCAGCAAGCAACGCCCACACCGCCGTCCTGGACTGGTGGATGGACCGCTGGCCGCGCCGCAGCGACCTCTCCGGCATCGCGCGCGCCCGCATGGTCGCGATGGACGTTCTCAACTCGGCGGTCGTCGGCGGCCACGTCGGCGTTCTGGAGTGGTGCCGCCGGCGTTCCCCCGGAGCTTCGGCTTCGGCGACCGGCTGGCGCTCCAGGCCCCGGCGGGCGCCAACCGCCTCACCGCGCTCCGCTGGATGGAGACCGAGAACCTGGTGCCCGAAAACAGCCTCCTCATGCAGGACTACGCCGACGACGATTTGCAGCTGGTGCAGCTCCGCAAGCGGCGCGAGGCCGAGCGGGCTATCTCCGCGATCAACAAACACTTGGATCCCACAATTAGATTCAATGAGAACGCTGTCGCGGATCACGCGGTTCGCCACAGTCACATAAGCGTGCTCGACTGGTTGAGGGACGACGGCCTGGATTTTGGAAACTTAATCGACAAAGCGACGGAGCTAGGGCAGCTTCCGGTTCTGGCATGGTGGAGACAACACTACTACCCCCGCGAGCCCCGTTCTCCAAGCAGACACAGCATGCTGCAAGCCGCTCTGAAGGGCTACGTGGACGTTATGCAGTTTTGGTAGGACGCGCGAGGGCCAATTATCGACTGGAATCGAGACTTGCTGCGTTTTGCCGCCGCCGGAGGCCATGTCTCCGTCTTTCGGTGGTGGAAAGGTCGCTTCCCTGCCATCGAAGCGAGCGACGCAGCCATCATCGCCAAAGACGCGAGCATGCAGAAAGGCGTGGAGCTCTTGGAATGGTTCAAATCCTCGGAGGACTTCCCGCCCCTCGCGTGTCCGCTCACCTTCGCGTGCGCCGACAAGCGAGTGTACGAGTGGTGGAGACGCAACGACCTTCCGCTGGCGTACGACGGCGACGAAGACGTCCGGGCGTTCGTTGCCAAACACGCAGACAATCGCGCTCAAGGCCCGGCAGGCTGTGCGCGGAGTTTGGCCCGAACTCTTCACGGCGACGAAGAGGGCAACTGTTCCAACGGTTCTTCTGGACACGCTAAATACTCAGTAGCGGCTTAAAATAAAACATTGCAATTCAACAAAAAAAATAAAAAAAGGAAGTTGCTGGTCCCTCATCCCGGGTGGAGGAACATCTGGCGCCCAACTCGGACCGGCGAGTCCCCAGACCGTACCGTGCTGTGCCTTTTCCCTGCTCTGTTATCCAGCCTCGGGCGGTGCGGCAGCTATTCAAGACCCGTCTCAGTGCTGCGCCTTGCGACGCAGGAGGCTGGTCCACACGGGACTTCTGATTGCGGAAGGGGGCGATCCTCAACATTGGGAAGCAGACCCAGAGCCTATAAACCCACTAGGCACGGGATGAGATCCGACAGCAACGGCGAGCTCCCCCGGAAGGGATTACAGTGTTGCCACCGCTCGTTGTTGTGGTAATGTGTCTTCGCCTTTTTAATACAAATGGGGGCCTCATCGCAGTGCGGTTGCGGGTTCGCAGTCAAAAACAGCCTTTTCCTCGCTTCTAGGCTGCTTTACTAACAACAACCCACTTTATGCTGCTCAAAGTATGCAACTTCCGGACTTTTGAACCTGTTCATCTTCTTAGACAAAGTTGCTACGGCGTTCACCCTCTTTGTTTGCCCAATTTTTTGGGGTCGTTAAGGCGTTGGAGGATGAACGTGGTCTGCTGGCTGGCTCACGCAGGCAGGATGTGGTAGCGAGGCCGTCGTACGCTATTCAAATTCGATCCAAACTCACAGATTGGGTCCATGAACCTTCCAATGTGCCGCCCCGCCCAATCTGTTTGCTGTAGATTTCGTTGAAATCACCCACGACATTACTTGTCATGCCTATCTTTCACAATCCACCATAATGAGTGGGCGGTTGTTTGGGATGGCATCATGGCACACTCGATAAGAATCTTTCTTTCTGGACTCCGCTTGAAGTTACTGTGCACCATTCAAACTAATAAATTTCCGACACCCGCAACTTCATCAGGCTGATAAACACTCGAGATAATTCCTGTTCTTTTTCGTTGGGCTTCATGCCCAACCCTGACCTCCTCAACACGCCTTCCCGTTGTGAGCAACGAAGCCAACTTCCTCCTTCAAACAAATAAATGCACGGCTTCAATGCGCCAGCCTATCAAACTTCCTCTCGAACATGAGCCAACCCCCATTTCTCCAGAATCGTCGATGAAGGCCTTATTCAAAGAGTACTACGACTGTGGATGAAGAAAAGATGGAACATTCGAGTACCGCACAGAACTTGGAGCAAACCGCACGTTTATTCGTGGATACTCTTACACTGTCAGTCTGTTTGAGGACTCCGTCTTAGAGCGCCGAATAAGGCACCGCCAAGCCGCGAAGAGTGTTAAATTCCTTTTACGCCGCCCAACCCCATCCAAACCACGGCGCCGGCAAGCACTGCGGCCGCCAAAGCCACCCCCGCCGCTCTGGTGACCCGCAAGGAGGACGGCGAAGTCTCTGCGACGGTCGACCGCCGGCCACGGAGCTCTGGCGGAGGCTCGACTCCACGCAAGGCAGCGAGGACTTGTTGGCTGGCCCGAATTCCCGATTCGACCTTTTAGTTTTTGTTTTTTTTTTCACACGAGTGGAAGGCATCAGCGTGAACGCGTTCAAATAATAATTTTTCGACCAGCAATCGAGCGCCAAATGATCCTTTCCCCGCCTTCGCCGTAAGAGCCACTTCTCACCGCTCCGTCCATGTATCCGATCCAAGCAGTGGCCGTCTCGGTACCCGCAAGAAAGACGTTCTCGGCGACCGGCATTCGCAGCTCTTCGTTGTACAGCGAGAGCGTGCCCGGCGACATGAATGCAACTGCCCCAACAAAAACGAATCAAAGCCAGGTAAGAAAGAGAAGCCCCGTTTGTTCTCACCTGGACACCCTCCAGTGAACTCCTCCGTGGACCAGTCCTTCTCGACGTACCATCGCGGGCTGGCAAATCGCTCGTCTTTCAGCAGCACCCGCAGGTGGTCGACCACCGCTTGCTTCCGCTCGGCCGCAGCCAACTTGCCCCATTGCTCGCCCTGCGTGCTGCGGCAGATATCAGAAGTCTGTCTCTCACAGCTGCAAGATCCATCACCTTGCCATGAAGCATGTGATGGCGCCGTACGACGCGTCGTCGTCCGACGTGTCGTACGTTAGACTGATGGGCCCGCAGTGGCTGATGGCTTCGCCAGAGGTTCCTTCCTCTCGCCAGAAAGGAGATTCATAGATGCACACGGCCTTTGGTGTTTGATGGTTCAGAGGGTTTTTGGGGGGGTGAAGGTGGTCCAGAGGGAAGCGCGGTTTGGCGGGATAGAGTTTAGTTTCAAGAAAACAAATGGAAACAAAGTACAAGATTAAGGTGCCCTTTTTCCTCTTGTTGCATACCGACCTTTGTAAAATACCCCATCGCAGCTGTCTTTTGGAACATGTGGATCTTTCTGGCCGGGAGCGGTGGAGTCCACTGCATCTTCACGTGCTGGGAGGGCGGGACGGCCAACACGACTGTTCTCGCCTTTACGGGGGTCGCCGAGCCTGTTTGCAAGTGGAACATGTTTCCGACGAGAGACGAAGAAGGTGAGGTGAGCCAAAAGGCACAGAAAGCAATCTAACCTGCAACAAAGACGCTTATAACATCGTCGGCAGAGGAGCGGTCAATGCGGACGACAGGGGACGACAGTCGAAGCCGGTCGACGCCCAGCCGATCCGCTAGCTTCAGAGATATAGACTGAGCGCCTGCAAAAAACCAAAATGGCGTTGGAGCATGAAGAGGAACACGATAAAAACCACTCACCCTCCTTCAACCTCATCTTCTGCGCGCCCTCCACCTCAATCAACGCGGCGGCTGACCCCGCGCTCCGCACCGACCGCACCATCCACAGCAACGACGCTTCGCACGGTTCTGCGCCCATCAACGTGCGCACCGCAATCTCGACCAGCCGCCTGCCCCCGCGCGTCCACATGGACCGGTCCATCCACGCCGACAGCGTCACGGCGTCCATCGCCTTCTCGCGGTCGCTAAGCGGCGCCCCGGCCCCGGCCCCAACTCCGGCTGCGGCGGCGGCGGCCCCAAGCCGCCTGGCCTCCCCGTCCAGCGCCGCGATCGCGAGGTGTGCGTCCACCAGCGCCGCCGGGTTGAGCGCGGGTATGTCGCCCGTGTACGTCGCCACCGCCGTCGCCGGGTCCGTTTGCAGGCTGCGCCGCCCGCGCGCGTACTGCGGGAACGGCGTCAGTCCCAGATCGGCGATCGCCGCGCCGACGTGCGGTTGGATGGCGGGGTTGACCCATGCGCCGCCTAGTTGGCAAAGGCAGGCGAGAGAGAGGGGGAAGGGGGTGGTTCGTATCCGGCGGGAGAAAAGTGGTTGGGAGTCAACGAATGGCGAGGGGGTGTGGCTGTCCGAGTTTTACCCAGATCGATGCAGATCCTCCCGTCCAGGTCGACCGACTGCGTGAGAGTGCGGCCTCCTACGCGATCGCGCGCTTCCAGCACAAGGACGGAGAGGCCTTTCAGGGAAGGGTTTGCGGATATGCGTTAAGTGGTGGTGGCTCGGTCGTGAGTTTATGTGGGTTGACTGAGTACGTTTGCAAGCGCGTCAGGTGCCCCCCTCACCTGCATCCAGGCACCGCGTCGCCGCCGTCAACCCGGCGATACCGGCCCCGATGATGATGGTCTTTGCAACGCGAGTCACGCGTCGCAGGTCACAGCGAGAGATGGAGGGCGGAGGGGTTAAGGGAGGGAGGGAGGTGGTGGTTGAAGTTGTCGTCAGTGCTTGCGTGCGCGTCCCCTCGCAGGCGCCTTCTGGTCAGGTCATCTCACGTCGACGACGAGGGGGGTATCGACACCGGCGACTGCGGCTGAGCGGCGGGTGTCTGGGTGTCCGTTGTCGGCGTTGGCGTTGGGGGTCATGTGTTGCGAATGGAATTTCCAAAATGAGAATTTCTGCTTTGTGAAATTTTTGAAATTGCACCTCAAAATGGCAAATTTGCGGAAGCGGGCGCAGGCCTGCCGAACGTCGCCCCCCATCTCAAAAAATGACGTTTGTCGTTTTGACGGCAACGAAGGCAGCCTCGTCTTCGGCGAAGCCAACCTCCTCACCAACAACCGTGGAGGCGAGCAAGCAAGTGATCAAACGATCAAACAACCAATCCATCCTCACAACAAAGCAATTAAACAAACGATCCATTCCGTCGGGATGAAACCGAATCAAACCAACACCATTCACTCTGTCGAGAGTGATCAATCGTCTTCATCAGTCAGCTGTGACGCTGCACTGAGGTCTCAGTGAGAAAGTCTAGGGATATTATTTGCAAAAACAAGCAGCGTACCTGTCATAAAACTGCAAGGATCGGGACCCTATTATTATTCCCGGTTCTTTAATTTGCGGCTAACCTGTCTTTATTATTGGGCCTGCTTTTACTACTTTTGTCAGGGTAACAGTTTTTGTTGTGCCAGGGTTTTCTCAACATATTTTCTTTTTCAGTGACTAACAGAGACTGCCCAACTGCCTAGGGATGGGGTGCCTGACAGGCCGTATCCTGCACCCGCCAATTTATATTTATTTTCAGCACTTGTACATACACACATGGGGTTGAGGGATTTAGAAAATTTGTGGTGGATGAAGTCAGGGGGGTTGACTTGTCAATTTTCTCTCTCTCTGTTTTTGGGCCATTTCTCTTTTTCCTTTTTTCTTCTACCCGATTCCATCTTCCCACCAATACAGAGTCCCTTCTAATCCATCTGGCTCACAAGGTGAGGGAGTGAGAGGTGGCACACACTTGGGTGTGTACATGGTCCCTTAGTGGGACTCCTCTTAAGGGGCTGTGGGTGGGGAATACAACTGGCCCACCAGCAATTGTTTTAGGGCCAGATCCTGGGGTCAAAGGAGTGAGTATAGTCTCACAGCTAAAAAGCCAATGTTAGCAATTGAAACCTGTCCTATCAAGATCACGTTTTGAGTGAACCGTCAAACATCCAACCATCATCAATCAATTGGATCTACTGGTCATCTCCACCCATCAAGACATCATTCATCAATCAATTCAAGTCAAGAACTTGCTTTTTCGATTCAATTAACAACTTTTCCTTTGTCGATTTCAAGAAACGAGAACCTCTGAAATTTCGTTTGTCAAGTCATCCAAGAACAAACAAGATGTCAAAACTTGGTGTCACTCTGGCTGAACGTCAACTTACGGTCTTCACTTCTGGTGATCGACAGCAGTTCAACAACTTCTCATCAGCTGTCAGTTTCAACATGCACTCAGTTGTAGCACCAACCTCAAGCACAACACTGCAATGAACATTTACCTTAAGAAGCTTGAGAAATATGAAGAGTACATTTAGCGCCTGTACAACAATATGTCAAGCTTTTACAAGGACGTTCCACAACGCCTATGTCAACATCAACTCAAGGCAATCATCACAACATTCACAGCAACACGGATGCCAGCGATCACATCAGTCAATTGGATTGCCAAATTCAATAGGATGGAAATCCCATCAAAAGTCCTAGATGCAGACATTCTTGTCCCTCAACTGGAGAATGGATTTCCTATCAGTATGAATTTGTGAACCACTGTGTCAATGACACAAACTGTGGATCGTATGAAGGCCAACTCTACGAACAATATGCAGACAAGTGGCAAGAATTGGAAGTTCAAAGCTTGGCTTTCAATAGCCTCAACAGTTGTCTAAATGATGATAGAGATGATTCATTTAAGACTGGTACCAGATAGTTGGACACATTAGAACAAAGGAATTCCGACAAGATGAATGTGGATGCAAATGCTTCTCCTCATGCTGTTGGACTTTCTGCAGATTGTCTTTGCGTCATACACAACGACAAGCACCAACACATGGAATCCAAATGTGGGTTGAAACATCCTGAATTGATACCTATTCGTTTTCAAGCAAAGGGCAAAGGAAACTCCAAAGTCCAAGGGAGAATTTCTCAGGGAAGGGTAGTTAAACTAGTTACTGGTAACTATTCCACTCATTGTGGTAACATACATCAACCTTCTCAAGTTTGCACACTTCTCATGAAGAAGGTTAAATTTGTCAACTGCGAAAGAAAAGCCTCTTTCTTTTGGTAATCACGTTGAAATTAATCGGAACATCATTGAGCTGGTTGAAGAATGCCCCCTAAACGTTACTCTTCTTCCAAACCTATTATGAGAGTTCCCTACAACCAATTCGAAGCTTGTTTTTCTCAGTTTAACAATTCTGCCCGTCATGTTGTTGATGCTCCAAAACTTCACAGTTTGCAGCTAACGAGCTTTCATGCATCTGATTTCCAATTGACTTGGTCAACTGCAAAGGCCATGGTCAAACTTCTATCAAACAACTCCTTTGAAGTTAGCAAGCTAATGCGATACCACATTATCAATGGACACGCTAACATCCCATCGATAATTTGAACACTTTCTAAGCATGGAAAGGAGATTAAAGCATTTCTGGAACAAATTGAGCTTAGAAAACTATGTCCAATTTGTACCAAACGAAAAGTGACGAAAATCGCAGTTCCAGAGACAGTACATCCAGCAAATAGAGTACTTGAAAGAATTCACAATGGCATTGAGGATTTACCTTAACTATCTCAATCGCAGAATGTCAGGAACAGGGCAGGACAGGACAAGGCAGACAAGGAACTGAGAGGAGTGATGATTGTATTGGAAACAATAATTCACTTGAGGGATGGGACAGGTCCCCCATCCCCCTTTTATACCTTTTGAGAGTCTTCCTTGTCAAGACTCAAAGAAAGTTCCAGAAAGAGCAATTAGTAATACAATGATACCAATGACAACAAGACAAGTCAGGAAAGCAAAGAAGGTTCCAGAAGGTTCCACAAGGTTCCATGAAGGAAAGTTCTAGAAGGTTCCAGAGGTTTCCAGAGGTGATTCATAACACAGAAGAGATATTGGTCACTCTATGTTGATGAATTCACAAGATACATGCACATCCATTTTCTTGCTCATAAATCCCCCGACAGATATGACGCAATGAAATGATTATGCCTTGATTGGGAAACTCGTCAAATGTCAAAGTTCTAGAAATTCGCTCTGATTCTGGAAACGATTCAAAGATTTCAACTTTTGAAGAAGAATGTTGTCAGGAGAAACATCCACCCATTCACTTACATCATTCACCAGCTTACACTGATGGTTTGGTAGAGCGAAGCGTAAGAACAATCAAGGAAATGGCAGACTGCTTGATTGAAACATCAGGCCTTCCTTGGAACATGTACGACTATGCAGTGTTTGTCAAAAACAACTTCATACATTTCTTTACGAAACACATACCCTATGAAGATTGGTATAAAGTGGAAGTGATTTCAAACCTTACCCATTTGGATGTGTCATTGCTGTACATCTTGATAAGGAACAAAGGAAAGGCGTTTTAGATCAACGTCAACGCTGAATTTTGCATGTTCCTTGGAAACAAAGATTTAAATACTTTGTTTGCATACAAATTTCGATGTACAGCAGTCATTGAATATTTGGAATAGAGAGTCAAATTCTTAAGTAGGTTTGAAAGAAACATCAAAGAGACATTAGAAGGACTATTTGGTAATTTCGTTCTTGCTGCTATGATTCGAGAATTAATTCTTGGACTGACAAAGATCTTTTTGAGATTGTCAACAAGAATCAATTAACAAACAACGTTCTTTTGGGATTTCGTTGGGTATCTGATGGATTTGTTGAAAGATTTCAAGCTCAGTGTTGCCCAAGGCTTCACACAAGTTCAAGGTATAAATTATACCGAGACATACTCTCCAGTAGTACAAGCAGAAACTGTTCGACCCATGATAGTCCTTTCATTGGCTTTGACTATGAGCATTGAACAAATGGATGTATCAACTGCATCATGAAATGCCCACAAGCATTTGAGGTTTGCAATCAAAAGGGGGGAACTCTGCATTATTCGATTGAAACATAGTCTTTATGGATAACATCAACCTTCTAGACAAGGGTATTTAAAAATTAGAGCCATCATTGAACTTCATGGTTACAAACCATTGAAGAGTGAACCATTAGCTTGGGTTAAATTTGATTTCAAAGAAAACAAATTGCTCATTGTAGTTATTTGTGTTGATGATATCATGATTGCTTTGAACAACCAAGTGCTCATCAACACTTTCAAATGTGAAATGAAAGAACATTTCGTCATGACTGACTAGGGTGAAGCAAACTGGTTATTTAAAGTAGAAATACTTCGAATCAACAACAGCGTATTTGTAGTTCAACGACTATATGCTGAAAAGATTTTGTGACAATTTGGAGTTTGGGATATCCAAATTGACAACTGTGAAGAAGATCCCATGTTACCAAAATGGAAACATGATGAAGAAAGTGAATTATTGAATTCACAAGAAACTTTGCATAAGTTCTTCACAAGTAGCAATAAATCTTTCTTAGAGTAGTGAGATGCTGTTTGGTTGGACTTTGAACATATGATGCTAATCTACCAACATAAAAAGATAAATCTGGCTTTGTTTTATTTGCAAGGAATGCAAGTTTTATTAGAAATGATGCAAACTGCTGATTATGGATTGTTTTTTTACAATGACCTTCTTATGCTTTCACCATGGGATGACGAATCCATTGGAACCATTCCTGGAAACATGATACCTACTGGTTACGCTGACACCAGTTATGGCGAGGAAACCAAAAGCAGATCAAGATCTGATTATGCTTTCATGGTATTTGGATGTTAAATAAGTTCATCAACTATCCAGAAAACAATTCCACTCAGTTCCACTGAAGCTGAATATGTTTCTCTCACTGAAGTTTGCAAAGAAGCATTGTGGATAAGGAATCTCTTGAATGAACTTCAACTTCACACCAAAGCCAGCAGCGCTACAAAACAACAGTTGGGGACCGAAAAAAAATGATTAATTGTGACGACGCCCCGGAAACAAAAAAAAAAACATTTTGGCTGCGACCGTGCAGACCGCAATCAGTGGATGCACCGAGACGTCGCAGTCACAGCTGGTGTCGGCAGCTCTTCGAAACCTGGCAGCGCTGTCAGCGGCTAAGGCAGCGTTGCACGCCTGCGGGTGGAGGCACTGGATGGCACACGGCGACGAAAGTCACGCCTGCCTAGTCGGTGGCGAAACCCGCGACTGCCAAGCCCGTGGCGAAAGCGCCATCACGTCAACTGTCGATCTATGCCCACGAAAGAGCATACTCGCCAAGTACGCACTACAACCGCTCCTGAAGCCATCGGCGACAGGCTGGGAAAGCAGTGCACCATTGCAGTTCTCTGTCGCCTTCCAGTTGCCCTGGAGTCTCTCCTAAATCCTAAACGTTCCCTTCCAACTGCTTTCACAACCCCAAAGTATGTTTGGATGCTTTTGTTTGGTGCGTCCAACGCAAAAACCTTTTTCCTGACTCCAATCCATCAAGCGATTCGCACATTGACACACACACACACACACACACACACACACACAACGCGCGCGTGTCCAAAACGAGCACCCTGAAAACAACAAAAAACCTTAGAGAGCGCCGAAAAGCGAGAAAAAGGGCTGAACAAAAACTACAGTAAGGAAGATGTAATGGAGTCTTTTAGCTTCCAGCAATTCGATCAGGCCGTCCGTCCAACCGCACGGAACTTCTTTTTGCCCGAAACCTTTGCCGGGGCAGCGGACGGCTTTGAAGCAGCACGCTTGGGGGCTGCATTCTTGGCGTTTGGTGCTCCGGAGCGTCCCCTGGCATTGGCAGCTGTGGGGCTGGTTCTTGGAGTTTTGGACGCGCCTCTGCTCTTTGCCGCCTCACTGCAGCCACGGCGGTAGAGGGTGGTCTGCCGATTGTTTGAGGTCCAAAGATAGAGTTTTGTGGATTAAAGCGGGCGATGGTAGTGTGTTACTATGGTGACCAAAGCCGAAAGGTAGTAGACGTGGACCAAATGCGGGAGAATTGAAGGCTCGGAGGGAGGGAGGGGACGGAACACAAGCACTCACCCCGTCACGCCGGACCAGCTTGCACGCGTCGCCGGGAATGTGGCCTTCAATCAGAACCTCCTTCTCGCGCTTCATGATGGCCCGCTGGAACTCGGTGAACTTGTCCGGGTTCGCCTTGGAGTGCTGTGTCATGTCCACCTTGTTGCCTGGAACCTTGTTCAAGTTGATCTTGACGATGCCGTTGCCGCTGTCGAAAGAGTTGCGGACCTTGTCCTCGTTCCGCGTCGTGGAGATGTACTGGCTCGGTTTTTTACCGGCCTGGTGCTGCTGCGGCGTGATGCTCGCGTTAGGGTCCGTCGCCGGAATGCCCCTTCCGGCGTCGAGGTGCTCGCGGTCCTCCCTTGTTAGCGCGCGATAGACTTTGTCGCCCGGAAGAGGGGCAGGGAGAGGGACGGGGAGCGGGTGCGGGTTGGGATCGGGTGAGCCCTGGGCCGCCTGAACGACGAAAGAGAGGCAGATAGCGGCCAGGAGGGCTGCGAAGAGGGAGAGGAATTTTGCTGGTCTTTGCGCAGAGGCCGGCTTGTGCTCGCGAGCGTGGTGGGTCATTGTTCTAGTCGATTTTGTACTCATGGATTGTGTTGGTTTATTGCAGCTATTTAACGAGTGAAAGAGTGAAAGGGAGAGAGGGGAAAAAGAGAGAGAGAGAGAGAGAGAGAGAGAGAGAGACAGAGAGAGAGAGAGAGAGAGAGAGAGAGTGTGTGTGTGTGTGTGTAGGGGGACAATACAACAGAAGACCTTCTGTGTCCGCACTGCTCGCACACACACACGCAACGCACACACTCTCAACCCCAACCGGTCAACTATCACTATGATAGCTCGAACGGCAACCGTCCGGACGGGCTGACCAGGGCTGAGCACCCCGCGGGTTACTTAATTTGTCCTTTTTTTTGTTGTTATTCTTCATTTTTTTATTTATTTTAGAATCCGGGAAAACCGCGGGGAAAGTGCGAGAGTTCATCTATTTTACGCAGGAGAACGCGCGGAGAAGAAATGCAATACGAACGACAAAGGTCCGACCCCGCAACCGCTTGCTTCCTTCTCGTTTCCCCTATGAAAGGCAGACGGTTTGTGCGATGCGGAGCAAGAAAGTAAACAAAAATTGGCTTGTGTCCTTTGACTGACAGAGGAAAAACCACGAAAACACGTAAACACACGTGATGGAACACAGCCGGCGGTGTGTCTGTGTGTCTGTCTGGCCGGCCGAAAGGCGGATGTGCGGGGCGAAGCACACAGCACGCTTCGGCGACGCCGGAAATTTTTGTGAATGCCGGGTGGTGTACCGCAAACCTGTTGTGTGTGTGTGTTTGTGTGTGTGTGTGTGTGTTGTGACGAGGGATCCCCACGAGCAGCGAAAAAAGGGTAAAAAAAAAATACCAGAGAACGACGGCTCTCGCGAGCGCTCTTCCTCTGTTCCTCCCTGCTATCCAGCCAGCCGAAAGATGAAGTCCAATATAACTGACTGTCGCAGAAATCGAGGGAGCCGACGACAAATGCGACGACCGCGACCGCGGGCTTCAATGGAACGCACAGCTATCGATGCTCCACCGGAGCAGCGTGACTTGTTGCGCGGTTGCTGCCACATCCTCGGCGCCTTCGCGGCAGTGGCTCTTATCCTGCTGGCACCATCTCCGAGGTTGGCGAGTCTGTCGCGACCGCAGGTCTTGAAACGGGAGACAAGACCGAGATTGGCGGAACATCGTATCAGGTAAGGCCAACAACGAAGCGCGCGCCACAGTTGTGTAATGCGAAGAACTGCAAAGATGCGTAAAAATGCAAAAAGTGTGACCCTCCCCTTTCGGGTTACGCGTCGCGCTTCAGAGCATGTCCGGGTCCACGCGCTCTGCTGTGGAGATCAGGCTGGTGCAAGAACAATATTTCCGGGAGTTTCACGCTCGTCGGACTGCCGCACCAATCCCAATTGGACGTTGGAAGTCCGCCTCTCTGGAGATTGTCCAGGGCACGACTGGGACGCGACCCTGAGCCGTGTGGTACCGATTCGTAGTGAGATCTCAGCGTACAGGCGTGACTCTGTGTGGTGTGCTCCCTGAACCCACCATATTTTTTTTTCTCGTTGGTCACGGTCAGAGTCCCTTTTTGGTCGTACGGTTGACGACGGTCCCCCTTGCTCGTTGAGGCACCGATAGTCGCAAGCGGTGACACATCCGTTGCCCGACCGGTCGCTTCTCTATCTGTCTCGTTACATGGATCCAGAGTGACGCGCGGTCTGGTCACTCAACACTGCTTTTAGGTGAGCTATCGTCTTGCTGGGGCAGCAACGCCTTGAACAAACAAAAATGAGGTAGCTAACCTCGGCAAGGGCTGGTGCTCAACGGTGGTGCACACACGGACGGTGATGCTTCAACATCGCCAGAGAATGATGGATTGGCAAGGCACGGACGCAATTCTACTACCCAACCGGGTTCTTTTGGTGCGGGACACTCCACTGTGCGTAGTGTTGGAGGCGAGAGGGTCAAGAGCGGGAGACAAGCCGACGAAACCGCAGTAAGGAAGCACGACGTACGCCAGACGCGCAAGCGATCACACACCGCGCAGGGGCGCAGAGAGAGATATTATTCAGCATTCTTATTTCTATGTTTGTCTTTGGATAGTCGGCACTCGGCCATCGAGGACGGGGCCGCGCCAGGGTGTGTAAGGTTCCTTTCATTACGGACATGTTACCACACTTCTCTCGTTGCCTCCCCCTTTTTCCCAGGGCCACCTTTTTTCCCCCCTGTGGTCTTTTTACCTGGGTTTTTTTGGGGGAGGGAGGTTGTCTGTTTGTCCGCTGGCTGCGTATACCTTTGGCCATCTCTCCCAGTTCGCTTCCGTTCCGTCGCTTTGCAGCTACCGAGCTAAGAAAAAATTGGGCTTTTTTCCTTTTTTGGGACGGACAAAAAAGCTCGATCGAGCGTCAACATAGCTTCCCTCCTCGCCTCGCTTCGCTGACACATTCTGCATCCCTGTAGCCGGGGGTGTTTTTGGGTTTTTCACAAGGGGATTCGGGATGAGGCCTTCGGCTTCCTTGTGTTGCAGTCGAAGCATTGTGCTGGAATTTTCTATAATACTAGAGTGCGAAAGCGGGAGGCGGGGGAAAGGCGGGGTTGTCCTGTGGGGACCAGGAGAGCCAGCGGGAGCTGTTCCGCCGGGGCCAATCAAATTGGGATGAGAGAAACACTGTTGACACTGAAGAGAGACATCGAGGGAGAGACACTCCACCGCTTTCTACTTGCGGCGTTGTCTCCTGCTTCTATCTACACGTGAAGAGGTAAATCGTTCTGCGCTGCGTTTCCTTTTTTGGGCATGGCAAGACACCCAAAGTGGCGCAAAAAGTGGCGCAAAAAAAAACCAGAAAGAAAGAGAGAGAGAGGGAGAGAGAGAGAGAGAGAGAGAGAGAATGAAAACACAGACAGACAGACGGATAGACGGACAGACAGGCTCGCGTACGCACACGCAGCAAAGAAGGTCTGGAGAAGAAGCGGTGATTCGCTTTGGCGCGAGAGTATAAAAGGAGGGTATCGCCCCTCATTGAAATCTCACAACAGCCACCCCAATCTTCTCCCTCTCTCAAGAACCCTGCCATTCCACAAGCACACACACGCACAGGATGACATCCTTCGCCGAACTCATCCGCCAACTCCAATCCGCAGCGTCGTCAGGTCCGGCCAACTTCTACGCCTACACCGACTCGACGTGCAGCGACAGCTCGCTGGGCATGATCGTGCACGCCCTCAGCTCGACCGGCTGCCAAACGATGCCGTGCGCGCGCCAGGCGCTGGGGCCGTACGTCGCGCTAGACTGCACGGACGGCAACTTTGACACGATCGCGGCGCAGCGGTTCGGCAAGACGAGCTTCGTCGGGGTGTCCGGGTACGAGGCCGGGTGCGGCGCGTACGCCGGCGGGGTGTACGCGCGGGCGGACGGGGCGTGCTACACCACGGGGTCCAAGTCGACCGACTCTGGCTTCGTGGCGACCATTTCGGGTACGACGGCCACCTTCAAGATTTACCAGAACCCGTCGTGTTCCGGCACGCCGGCCGTCACGCTGGACAACGCGACGCCGCTCAGCTGCGCAAAGGACACGGGGCACTTTGTCATCTCGGTCGCGTCGGCGAACGGAACCGCCCTCGCCGTGCCGAGCGGAACGCCGAGCCCGTCGGCGGCGCCGACGACCACCAAGAGCGCAGCGCGCAAGTCGAGCGCCGCGTCGCTCTTTGTGATCGCTGGTGTCGTCGCTGGCCTCGTCGCTTCGTTCGCCGCTTGAGCAGAGCCGCCGCCGTGGGAGGGTGGGAGTCGCTTGACAACCCTCTTCTCCTGACCCTGACGTATTTCGTCTCCTATTTTCCCACTCTTCGCTTTCCTTTTTACGCGACCCCCCTTTCCCCTTTCCCCCTCTGTTTTGCTCGTTTGTACCGTTTCCAATGTTCTCCTTTGTTGAATTGCGTTTGCGAACGGTTTGCGAACGGCTTGCTAGAGAGCGAAGAAATCGTAACGAAACAAAAGCATCCAAAAAAAACAAGCGAAAGAAGAAAGAATGCATGCTCCATTTGCTTGAGGTTCGTTTGTTCTTTGATTGTTGCAAAACCTGAAGGCCCTCCTCCGTTCCCCACCTCGTTCCGACGTCGCAGCTCCTCGGCGTCCCTCCGTTGCCTGCCGTTGGCGCTGGGGCATCTCCCGTCAGTGTCGTATTTTATTATCCATCTGGCGCCCTGCGGGCTTTCGCATTTTACTGTATTTGTCTGTGCATTATGCTAAATACTGTGCATGTACTAAATATGTAAAATTGGCGGATTGAATTTTTTGGCTTCGTTCCTGTTGAGATATGGCCTCGAGAGTGGTTGCGTGGTCGCGATCTCGGGAGCGAGAGCAGAAGGGCGTGACAAGTCAAGTTTTTCTTTTTAATTAATTCTTCCTTTTTCGCGCGGGCACATTCCAACAGTTCCAGCCCGCCCAGAAAGAGAAAAAGATATCCGGCGCCGCGCGAAAAAATCGCGAAAATCGGCGTTACGTTGCATTGTTTGTTTTCCGATGAGGCCAAAATTCGGGCGGCGTGAGATTCGGCCCTCCCCGCGTTGGATTGGATTGGGATTGTCGTCGACATATGAGGCCTCCCCGAGAGGAGAAAGAGGAATGCAAAGCAACGCAAAGCAAAGCAAAGCAAAGCAGAGCTAAAAAAAAAAAAAAAACCGGCCAGTCTCGATCGGTTGCACAGAATCACATTTCTGAAAACGAAAAGGCTTTTGGCCTATTCTGACAAGATCGGAGCTCGCGGTTTGCCTGCAAAATCAAGCGGGTGGGGGGTCAGGAGGAGAAGGGTTCGCTGCTATGGATAGGTGGCAGGAAAAAGAAAGCAAAAAAAGAAAAGCTGGCTTTGAAGCGAGTACGATAGGTCGAAGCGACCGCCATAGACACAGAAAGATAAGAGAGATAATGGGGGATAGGGATAGTGGAGAGATTCACCAGAGGACTTAGTCTTCGCGCGAGTGAATGTGTCAATAGCTGAACACAAAGAAAAAAGCCCCTAAAAAGAGTCCAGTTTCCAAACCCTCAGGTAGCTGTTACAGACACTATATAACCGGTCGTCCTTGACCGAAATCCCATAGCAGAGGTAGGTCTGCGAATACGTTGTCGGCAGGAAAAAAACCCGCACGGTCGCCAAAGTGTCAGCGCGGAGCTGCACAAGCGTTCCGTTCGAAGTGCGCATGTACACGAAGTCGCCTTGAGCAACCACCTTGTCCGGGTCACGGAACGCGGCGTTGTAGGTCAGCGACGAAACTGAGGCTGTCGCGGTAGCCGGCGAGCCTGCTGAAGTTGTGGTCGAGGTGGAGGTTGTCGACGTCGTCTTTGTCGACGATGTCGATGACGACGATGACGACGCCCCCGACGAGAGTGATGACGACGAAGACGCAGTGCTTGTCGACACGCTTGAGATGGTCGAATTTGCGGACTGCGTCTGCGAGGTCGAAGGAAGAGAGGACGACGAAGAAGAGGACGTCGAAGTTTGACCAAACGCAGACAGAGGGAGGCGGGCGAGGAAGTTCTTCGCCGTGGTTCCATCGAAATAAGCGTAGAAAATAACGTCACCATGCACAACGATGGATCCAGAGGTTGTCTGACCGGGTGCGTCAAGAACTGTTGTGGGGGCAAACGTGCTTGCGTCCAAAGCTACGAGCGTTCCCTCTGAGTTGACGTAGAACCGCGCGGCTGCCCCTGGCTGCTTGGTGTAGGCATCGCACAGAATCTCGCGGGCAAAAAACGGCCAAGTGGAATAGTATGGGCCAAACGTTTTAACGGCTGTGCCCGGCTGGGAGTCGGAAAGCATACCCACAAACCCACTGCTGTTGTACGCTAGTTGCATCCCCGTGCGACACGCTGTCCAATATTTGATACTCTGAATCAGCGGCAGTCTGATTATGTCACCGGTCGCGCCGTAGCACAAACTCGAGCCACCAGTCGTGTTAACATAACAGAGCCTCTGCTGCCCCGCCGACGAGCTGTCAGGCACCGCGAGAGGCTGCCAACCGTCAAAAAAGGTGCTGGGAAGGGACCCGCTGCTGAGGGTCTTTTTTTGAACAATATCATACACAGAATACGACGTGCCGAAATACTCAGTGCCAGCAAGGGACCCGGTAACTGTCACGAAGCCGCTTGCAGTGGTGAGGTAGATGGACATGATCTGCTCGGAGTCCCCGTAGTCGGCTTGCGTGCTTCCGCCACCGCCGCTGCTGCCGCCCCCGCTGCCGCTGCCGCTTTTCTTCTTGCGAACGATGAGTACTGCGAGCGAAGTCGTACCCACGGCCCACGAGAAGAGAAAAATCGCCAGCCACAACAAGAAGATGCACCGCACAAGCTCTCGCGGTGTCAGCAGATCGTCCTCGCTGGAAGCCCCACGCTTCTTAAACAGCCGCCCGAAAAGCGACGCCGTCGATCGCGGCGCCCGCGGCGCCGTCTGGCCGGGCATTTCACCGACTGCAGCCGCACCCGCCTCCGGCTTCCACGCCGCTTGTTGCTCGGGCAACAAGTACCCCGCCGTCAGCCCGCTGCTGTTGCCGTACAGCGTTGTGGCCGCCGCCGCCGCGGGGAAACCGGCGCCGCCCACACCGCCCACATACGGCGCGACCGCGCGGAAATCGCTCACCGCGTACTCCCCCGCCTCCGCCGGGATCGCGACGGTATCCGTCGGCGCCCGCCGCGCGCCCCCGACCCTCCGCGCCAGCAGCCCGCACACCACCCTTCCCGCCGGGTCCAGCAGCGTGTACCGCCCCGCCGCGTCGACCACCTTGTACCCGCGCGCGCAGCACGCCGGCACCATCCCCCTCAAGAACGTGCCGTCGTCCAGCCGTAGCGTCGCGTCGACGCGCTCGCTGAGCGCCCGCTGCACCACGTCGTCCGCGTACAAGTTCTTGAGCGTCTTGACCGCCGTCTTTTTCAGCGCCCGCGCCTCCACCATCACGTGCAGCCACACGCAGAGCGAGTCCCACAGGAGCACGATCGCGGGGAGCTCGAAGATCGCGGCGAGGAGTAGCGGGACGAACGCGAGGAAGCGGAAGAGAAGCGTGGTGGTCGGGTACTTTAATGCTCGCTCGAGCCAGCCAAAGTGCTTGGTGGAAGCGCGGTCGTAGCCGTAGGGAAAAAGGAGGTAGAGGCCGTGAAGGATGTAGAAGACTATCAGAGCGATCGATGCGTCGGAAGGTTTTCCAAAGGCGGCAAGAACAAAGAGGATGTCGAGTGGAACCCAGATCAAACTCATCATCCAGTAGTGTCCGAAGAGGTCGGTAATCATCCTTTTCTCGCTGAGTTGGCACCACATCATCCAAAACACTAACACATAGGTTGCTAAAAATTCGTGCTCCAGCTTGCCAAACGCAAACGTCTCTTGTTGCTTGTGCAACTCGTACCACCTCCTTTTTTTGGCGTCGGTGATGTCAAACTCGTACAGAAAACCTTCCAACGAGTAAGCCACGGCCAATCGCAGGTTTGGCACCGACAGCTTCTGGTTCCGGAGAGCAAACAACATCGTGCGCGCCAAGTCGTCGCGGACAGGTCCCGTCGATACGGAGTCGACGGTAAGGACAGCCACGTTCGACAACAGCAGCGTGCTCCCGTTGTCCGCGAGGCACGCGTCCGGCTCAGGCCAAACAAGCGCGCGGAAACCGGTATCCGCGTGGAAACCGCCGCGCAGGAACAAGTCCTGCCGCGCCAGCGCGTCCGCGACCAGCACCGCGTCGTACTCGGTCTTGTCCGGCACGCCCTGCACCGCACGCCAGAACGGCGTCCCGCCACCGACGGTGGCCGAACCCGCCGTCCGCGTAAACGTCCCTACGTAGATCTTGCCCACCTCCAGCATCCGGTTGCGCAGATCGAACAGCGTGTCGTCCAGGTTCTCCTTGTACGGAAGCAGCCGGCTCTCTCCGTCCGCCCCCGGCTGCCGCGCCGCAAACACTCGCGGGTCCCCCACCACCGCATGCGCCGCCCCGTTCGGTGCCGCCGGCAGCGGCCTTTCGGGGCTCGCGGCGCCAGCGACAATGTCCCGGTCGATCAGCCGAAACAGGTTGTACGTGGCGTGCACGCGGTCCCACGGTTTCTCGGCAAGCGTGGACGCGGCGAGCACCGCAAGCCGCATCAGCGCCCTGTTCTCCACGGCCGGCGTGATCCGGCGGACGCGCTTTTTCGTCGTCTTGTACCCTTCCTTGAACACGCGAAGAAATCGAACCTGCCGCAGCGTCAGGTTGTCGAGGTTGAAGTTCTTTTGGACCGACGCTGCGCTCGTCTGGCTGCGCGAGTCGGTGACAATCGACACGATGAGCATAACGATTGCGAGGACGTCGATACCCATCGCAATGTACCGCTCGCGCTCCCCGACTTTTGTCAAGGAGCCCATCTGCTTGTGGTTCAAGTCCGCGAAGGGATAGTCCTTGTCCCGGTGCCACAGAATCCACGCCCACTCTCGGAAGCTCATGAACTTGCCCCAGTCGGTGTGAAAGTAGTTTGGGTTCTCCACCACTCCCTTGTTGTAAAAGACCACCCGAACCGCAGAGGCGTTTACGGTTTCCTGCAGCGTCCACGTCCGCTTGCAGTAGCCTTCTAACTCGTCTAGCTCCGCGTTGGTGGGTGCCTTGCCGTCAAAAACCTGGTGCATCACGCTGTCCATTTGCTCGTAACGCATCGGGACGATGACGAGCATTGCACACTAAAGTTTGGATACGGCCGTTGCAAGTCGCACATTGATGTGGGGTTTGTAGAGAGTGGTGAGTTTTTTGAAAGGTGAGAATTCGGTTACGTCGAAGACATAGGACCTTTGATTTGCACTAACCTCGTAAATCCAGGTCATCATCGGCACCAGACCCGCCACATCGTCCATGTCGAATTGGTCGACGGACAGGACGTCGACCCACAGCTTGCCGTCAGCAAGGCCGCGCTTCAGCTCCTCCTGCTCGCGCCGCTGGGCCTCGGTCCAGGTGATGGGTCTCCACTTTGCCACGGGCACCTGCGCCAGCGTCGACAGCCCCGCGAGCAGACGCGACACCTCTCGCCGGCTGATCAGCAGCCAGCTACCGCGCTGGTCCCCGACACCACCAATCGTCTTCACCTGCCCGTCCCACGAACGCGAATACGCATAGTACGCCCCGCGCGCGGCCGCTGCCGCCCGCGCCGACGTCGGCGTCGACGCGATCCCGCGCGGCGTCGGCGGGTCGATGCGGCAGATGCGCCGCGTGTCGATGCCCAGCGCGAGGAGCTGCGGGTGCGGGACCGTGAACCGCCAGCGCCAGTCAAAGTCTTGCGCGGTGACCGACGGCGCGTGGTCCATGCTGGGCGGGGGCGCTCCGTCCGAACGCCGGGAGCACTCGACCCAGTAAAAAGTTCCGTCGAAGAAGGGCAGCGGCTTGGATGGGTTGGATGGGTACGCTGCTTCGCGGCGGGCGTTGTCGAGGTTGTTATTGCCGAAGACATTGTTCCCAGAAGGCGTGGTTGCTGGAGGAGCCGAGGGAGAGGCAGGTTGGGCTACCGACGGCGGATAGGCGGGCTGGCCGTTTGCGAAGAATGTGTTGCCACTTGTAGTGTCTGTTCCCAATTGAAACGATCGTGGGGGTGGCATAATATTTGCAGCGTTTAGTTGTTGCGCGGGTTGATTGTGAAACGGCGGCTGAAGACCATCTGCCCCAGCGGCGAATTGCGGGTTCGAATGGTGGGGCAACCTGTGGTCGTAGGTGCGTGATGCAGCATGTTCCTGTTGATAGGAAGGCCAAGTCGCCTGAATCATCGATGCGGGATGGGCGTAACCAGGGTCTGTCAAGCTGGTGGTGTGGGGCGAACGCGCACCGCCAGTTGCAGTCTGGAGAGGTGGTTGCTGCTGACGCCATTGGTGATCGTGGGTGGGCTGTAGCGGTTGTTGTTGCATTTGTTGTTCTTGGTGCTGTTGGGTCTGCCGCGGGGGATAGTAGGGTTCCCGTTGGAGATCCCAACGCTGGCTGGCCTCGGTGTTCACGGGTTGGATGTTCGCGACTGTCCCGAGGGGTTGGTGCTGCTGCTGCTGCCGCTGATACTGGTGTTGGTAGTGCTGCGGCAGCTGAGTGTTTGACGGCGACAGCGCCGCCGAGGAGGGCGAAGCGGCAGCCATTGCCGCCGCCGCCGCCGCCGCCACAGTGGGCCTCGAGGCGGTTCGAGGCGGCGCCGTTGGGGGTGTGGGCCGCGACGACGACGACGACGACGACGACGGCGCCGACAACGACGCGGACGGCGCAAAGTCGCGGCCGTCCCGGTCGCCGTTCATTACTGGGGAGTGAGAAGAAGAGAGAAGAAGAAGAGGAAGAAGAGGAAGAAGGGAGGAAGAAGAGGAAAAGTTGTCTTCTTGCTGTTCTGGTCTACTTTGGCACGCAGAAACATTGGGGGAGAGACAGAGAGAGAGAGAGAGAGAGAGAGAGAGAGACAGGCGTCATCCCGAGAGACAAACAGGCAAGGAAACAAAGCGCAGTTTCGTTGGAAGCCGGAACTTTTTTAACATAATTAGATGCAGGAATATTATTAGGTAAAAGTTATTTTCGCAATGGGGCGGTGTCTTTCCGACCCAAAATATGATTCCGCAGAAAAGCGTGTCAAACATTCCTCTGTGGACAGTATGTATATTTTTTTTTTAATTCACTCGAATCACTAAAGGACAATGTGCTTGCCTTACGCAAACCTCCGCCCTGCCGTGAGAGCAGCGTGGAGAATATTTACATTTCGCTTGACCACGCGTGAGCCGCGAGATAGATAGGCAAATCGTTGTTGACGTTTCTGATTGGCCATCATCAAGGAAAGAGTTTTGCAGGTGATCCCTGAAAACTGTTAGTATGTTCGATTCAGTCTGAGTTCCAGGAGAGACCCGATCAAGAGCCATGGGATAAATACCTGGAATTCTCTCGACAGTTCCTCAGCAGCATATGCTGAAAATGCACTCGTTTATTGAGCTTGCGAAGCGCGCTTCCTTGCGCTCCTGCTCGCCCCGCTTACTCCTCGGTCGCCGCCGGGTGAACCCACCAGGTCGATGCGGGCGCAGCGACCGTCGCAGGTGATGTCCATGTGACAAAGTCGCTTGCCCCACCCGTGATTGTTTCTTCCGAATCACCACCATCCTCCTCCTCGTCCAGCTAATGTAAAAACCTCCCTCTGCTCCGCACTTTCTACCCCACTGTGCTCCCACTGCCTCCACTAATACAACCACTCTTGTGGATATCGCACTCGCGAGCCGTCAGCGCCTCCGTACAGTTTTCATTGCTGCGCCACAACCAGTACTGGACTTGCTGCTTCTCCAACGATCTTTTCTTCCATCAGCGAAACAAGAACATCCACCCCAGTCTGTGATCAAACAGTATCTGACTCTATGGCCTCTCACAAACAGCATCGGCAGCAGCAGCAGCAGCAGCATCGCCAACCGTACCGCTATCTCGCTGTCCTCGACTTTGAAGCCTCGTGCGACAACGCCCGCACCTTTTCCTCACAAGAGATCATCGAACTTCCCTGCGTCGTGATTGACGCTCACCTGCCGGAAGCGCCCATCGTCTGCGAGTTCCACCGCTACGTGCAACCTGTCCTACACCCGGCCCTCCCCGCCTTTTGCACCGAGCAGACAGGCATCGAGCAGCACACCGTTGACGCGGCGGACCCGTTCCCGGTCGTCCACGCCGCCTTCGCTCAGTTCATTGCCGACCGCGGCCTGACCACAGCCAACACCCTCATGGTCACCTGCGGCGACTGGGATCTCAAGACCATGCTGCCATTGCAGCTGACCACCAGTGGTATCGCCCCCGACCGGTCCCCGCAGCTGCTCAAATCCTGGTGCAACATCAAAACGGCCTTCCAGGCGCTGTACTACCGGCCGCGACAGGTCGGCATGGCCGGCATGCTCCAGGTCGCGGGACTCCCACTTGTCGGTCGCCACCACTCGGGTATCGACGACTCGCGCAACATCGCCGCCATCGCGCGGAGGATGCTGCAATTGGGACACATCTTTCTGCCCACCTCGGGCGCTGCAAGCGGAGGACCGACCTCGTCAACCGCAATGCCCGCCCAGTCACGCCCTTCGTCGGGCCTCCGCCTCCGGAGCAGAGTCCGCGGCCGGAATCACGACCACCCTGAACGCACGCACATCCATACTCGCAGCGGCCAACCCGCAATTCGGTCGTTACAACACGCGGCTGCGTCCGACCGAGAACATCAACCTCCCAGCAGCGCTGCTCAGTCGATTTGATGTGCTGTTTCTGATCCTGGACAAGCCCGACTTTGAAGACGACATTCGCCTGGCCACGCACGTGACGTACGTGCACCAGAACAACCGCCACATGGAGCGCCAGGGCGAGCAGAACGCGGTCGACCCGACCGCTCTCAAGTGCTACATTTCCATGGCCCGCAGCGTCGCCCCGCGCCTGACTGCAACGACGGCGGGCTTTTTGGTGAACGCGTACGCCCACTTGAGGCAGCGCGAGGACGTGTCGGAGCTGCAGTATACGTGCGCCAGAACGCTTTTGAGTTTGATTCGGATGGCGACAGCGCTGGTGAGATTCGTTCCCCAACCTCTTTTTTTTGTTTCGCGCGTTTTGTTCACCCTTACGCCCGGCATTGTTGATGTGGTAGGCGAGACTTCGGTTCTCCGAGGACGTGGACGAAGGCGAGGTCGAAGAGGCCCTCCGACTTTTGGAAGTCAGCAAGGCGTCGGTGAATAACAAGGTCGGTGGGAAGGCCGAGTAAGTGGAAAAATCTTTCCTTATTCCTTGCCGAAACTGGTTGGTTCTGAATTTAATATAACCTAAGGGATCCCATCTCGTCGATTTATCGCATTATCCGAGAAATGTCGAGCGAGGGCCGCTCGGCTGGACAGATTGCTAAGGAAGTCGAGTAAGCTTGCCTTGCTCTTTGAGCTTCCTTACTTCTTTTTTTTTTTTTTTTTTTTTTTTTTTGTTTGCTTGCGGGGTTGTTGTTGACAGTTTTCCCCCGCCAGCATTCCAAGCATCCGTTCGCGGATTACGGCGCGCGGCATTGGTGACGACGACCTGCAGCGCTGCATCGAGCACTACTCTGATGCCAACCTGTGGATAGTGGGGCGCAACGGCAAAGCCCTTGTGTGGGTCACTGCCGACGATGATGACGACGAGGAGGACGACAGTAATGCCGACCCGGTGAGTCACGTTGGTTGCGCGGTTTGCTTGTTGTTGCGCGTCATGTCTGACCGCGCTGCCCTTCTTCTCCCACTCAACTCAACTCGCCCACTCCGACCGCCACTCGCTTTCCATTTCCCGCGGGGGCCGAACGTTTGACCGTCGGCGACGCGGCGAACTGGGTAATCCTGCTTTCGCTCATGGTCGCGGCCATGTTTGCGTTCTTCGCCAGCGCACTCGTCCTCACAAAAAAGCCGCGGTACCGGAAAACGCATCCCAACAAATCTACAGTGTTCAGCATCGCGCCCGTCGTAAGCGTGCAACGGATCTCCGACCGCGACCACGGGCTCTTTGCGTCCTTTGCGCTGCTCCTCGTCCTACAAAAACCGCTGTGGTCACTCCTCTCCGCAGCGTGGTCGCAGCTGCGGGACAAGACGCACCGCGGCCACCGCGGCGACCCGCTGCGCGTCCGGGTCGTGGCGCTGCTCGCGCAGCGCCACAACCTGTTTGTCCTCCTCCACGAGCTCATGGTCGACTGCGCGGCCGCGACGCTCGGGTCAGTCGTCGCCGCGCTCTTCTTCTGCCGCGACAGCCCGTGGCCGCCGCCGCCGCCGCTGTCCGGAGGTGGCGGCGACTGCAGCAGCAGCGGCGGCGGTGCGGCCGCCGCCGTGAGGCTCGCCGGGTCGTCCGTCGCGACGGTCGTTGCGCGCGGCGCGGCGCTGGTGGTGGCGAGCGTCGCGGTGAATGTTGTGGCGCTGGGGCACCAGGTGCGGTTGCGGCGGCGGGCGGGTAGGGTTTTTGGCGGCGGCGGGGACGTTGTGGATGTTGGGGAGGCGGCAGAGGGGGCGAGGGACGGAGGCGACGGCGGCATGGAGGAGGACGCCGGAGAGGAGGAGGAGGAGTAGGAAGAAGAAGAAGGGGCGTCGGAGGAGCCGGAGGTTGGCGAGTTTGCGTCGGGGTGGTGCGCTGTTGCGGCGGGGCTCTCGGCGGCGATGGTGTCGCTGTCGTGCGTTGCTTATGTTCGCGGGTTCTTTACGAGCCGTGCGGCCTCGAGTGAGTTCGCTCGCTTCCACTCTGTTTGCATCGCGTCGCAGCCGCAGCCGCTTTGCGCCCGTGCCGACACGCACACGGCTCGCGGCGTATGTTCGCTGAAGATTGTGAACAATATGTTTATGTAGGCACGAGCACTTTACCCTTCCAAGCCCATGATTATTAACGTCATCGTGTACTCCAGTCCGCCTTGACGAACAATTTGCTCAAACGGCACTGTCTGGCGTGGCGCTTTGATGGATGGGATCACATGGATGGATGGATGGATGGATGGATCATACAACTTGGCGTGGCTATCTCTTTTTAAAAAAATTACCGTAGTGTCCCTCCCAACAACCCCCCTCCAATGATCAGACTGGGGAGTCACTTCGCCCCATTAAAGTCGTCAATAAGAGCCAATACTGCAGACCATCCGCCGATGGCTCCAGCAAACAGCCCAACAAACAGCAGCGTCAAGACCTTCTCCTTCAGCGGGCGGGTGTAGAACCCAAACAACTTGAAATCAAACAGCACAGGGAGCACGAATATGAGTGCCTGAGTGGAGGTGGAGGGTCGACGCGGAACGAAATGGAGAAGCCAAGCGTCAGCGCCCCGCATATGAAACAGATTCAACACCCAATCGAACCAAAACTCACCGTTTTCGCAGCCGCACCCAGCAGCGTCAGAAAATCGTCAAAGAACGGGACAGCCATCGCCAATGCGGTGATGCCCACCAACACGGCGACCCTCAGCGCGGTCTTCAGCGCCGACTCCGTTCTTGCCGACCAGCCAGGAACTGAGCAGAATGCGATTGGGGTGGAGCAGTTTCCTTCGACCTTTTTCGTGATTTCTGCAGCCTCCGACTGCAATGTCTCCAGAGTTGCAATGATATTGTCATCATCCAAAATATTTCCCTTCGAGTCATTCAAGGCTTGCAACAAAGACTTTTCCAGGTGACGCAGACGGAGTTGGAATTCGCTACGCACCTTAACAAGGTCTGTCCTCTTCTTGTCCGTATCAGGGCGCTCAGCTTTAAGAGCTTGATGCAAGCACTGGCTCTGCAAGCTGCCTCGAGTCACGGTGAAATTGACAAACGTTACTCGGCTGCAAATGTCCGGTGGGAAGTTCACAGTGGGATCTCGTGTTGACAGGAAGAGTGTGAATGCAGGCGAGAAGTCAATCTCCTGATTGCCAAGCCGAATCAGAACACGGCCACCAGTGCGCCGGAGCTCTTTGTTTAGAACTGTGTTCAAGATTGGGTCCAGGTTTTCCACATCCTGCACAAGAAGTGGATTTCCGAATCGGATTGCACTCTCCAACACCTTGAGGAACGCATCATCAAGGAAGCTTGTAACAGACAATCGACGGTCTTTGAAAGAATTCATCAGGAAGGTGGTAGCTTGGCCTGAAGGATCAATGATTAGTGGATATCTGTTGAAACGTTTCAACATAATTGCGTTCTCCGTGCAGAGATCGTCTGCTGGGAGAGCGCTCTCTTGCCAGCTGAGCCTTTCATCAGCTGTGGACAAGTGCTCTGGAATTGAGATCTCCTGCTTGTACTGAATACCAGCGGCCGTTAGATGACCCATCCATTTGTTAAGGAGCACACTCCGGTACTGCTGATCGAAATAGCCACCGTAGGCAAGGAATGCAGACGAAAGTAGGACATCGCCCACAATTGTGCCCATTTGAGCATCAAACGACTGGCTCGTAACACTCCAGCGTTCATATTCTGAGGAGAGACTATCCAACAATTTCAGACCGCGATCAATGCGAGACTTGACTCTCTCCATCTCCTCCTTCAGTTGATACATTTCGCCAATAAGGACTGCATATTCATCCTTGAACAAAGCAATGCTTTTTTCCAGCTCAGCAATTGTCTTCTCCACCTGCGTCGCACGCGAACGAGTTTCCCCGGCACTCCTTTCCAGCTCTTCGACTTCTTGTCTGAGGGGGCCAGCTCGTTCGAGAATGTCTGCGAATTTCACCTGTGCGGTGACCCACTGAACAAGGGGACCACATGCTTTACTTGCTCGATTGACAGAGTCAAAGTTGAAGTTGGGGTTGCTGATGTAAGTCGACATGATCTCTTCACGGACGCGCCGAGACATTTTGTTGGTGTCATAGTTGACGATGCTCGCAATGAAGTCGTCCTTCCTGATGATGCCCTGAACAGTCTTCCAAGAGTGGATTTTGTGCCCAAGAAGTGTGCAAACTGACTCGATCGCCATTTTAACCGCCTCTGGAGGATTGCCCATAGCACGAACTTCCCTGATGTGTTGCTTTTTGATGTTAGAGAATGAGGCCTGCGCCTCTTTCACAGCTGCCTCAGCATTTGCAAGATCTGTCATCACAATCTGCCGTCGCTCCTCAATAAGTACATTCTGCTTCGCAAGTTCTTGCTGAATGATCAAGGAAACAACTCTCTGCTGCTCGGCTTCGCGTTGGTCGGCAACCATTTCCTTGAGCTTCTCGTCTGCCTGCCTGTTCTTAGCTTCAATCTCTGTCTTCTTGATGGCCAAGCTCCGCCATAACTCTTCAACTTTGATGACGGTGTCCCCCACTTTGTCCAGTCCAACATTCAGATGACGTTGCTGCTCCTCAAGGTCCTCACGCCGCTCATGGAACAGTTTCACGTAATGGTTAATAAAGTCCAAGTAGTGACGAGGAGTGACATGGTTGTAACGGCCTTGCCGCCGGCTCAACTTCGCATTGATTTCGTACAGAGACATGTGGACAAATACGAAAGCATTGATAACAGCCTCTCTATAGGTAGCCGGCATTTGAAGGTCCCGATAAACAATTGGGAACTGGAGTGGCGGGTTGTAAGTCGGCAGGTCCAGATCGAGGGTGTCTGTTAACTCTTTGCCAACTTGGTAGAATGCCTGGTCAGACCAGTCACCAAACCAGTCAAGAACACAGCGATTGAATAAGGCTGGACTTGTAGCTGCTCTCGATGCCAAGCCTCCCTCAGGGGGGTTCATTGTGAATACAATGTGAAGATTCTTCGTCACCTGGAAAGTAAACCACTTGAAGAGCTCTTCAGGCGAGTCCAGGACAGCTCCTTCGCGTTGGGCACCCTCTTTGCATTGAGTCATAAGGGAACTGTACTCTTCTCCTTCAAACAGACCAGGGACTTCTCCATTGGCAAGCAAAGTGTTTATGCGCTCCAGGAAGCCAGAGTCCAGAACATTTGATTCATCCATAATGAAGCAAATCTTCTCTCCTTTGCAGCCTGCTCTTCGAAGGACTCCGCGGAGATCTTCATCAAAGTCTGCAGCTGTGTACTTGTTGTGCACTTTTATCTGGAACACACTTAAGCCATTCATCCACGCCACAAAACGAGACAGGGTCGTCTGAAAGAAAAGGTCAGTGTTCAAGGACTCAGAATCGTTGGCATGCAAGTTACCTTTCCACTTCCGCTCACACCGATCAGCAGTAGGTGACCCTGCATCTGTTTGAACACACGATCAATTCGCAGAGCGTGTTCCAGGACATCGTAGAAGAGGACAAGAGGGATGTCAAGTTCCTCTTCATAGAATACTTTGAGGCGAGCACGAACAAAATCTCGAAGATCATCACGGCTAACAGGGACATAGTTCTTAGAAAGCCAGTTTGAGAATAGGATTGGCCGAGCAAGCGTTTCCTCAATGTTGACGTTGGGGAAGTATTTTGCAGCCACTTCATCAATATTTTTGTCAGTCCACTCCCGCTCTTCATCACTCACAAGTCGGTCTCGGAAAAGCCGAAGACCCTCATAGGCCCAAATGCGAAGAAGTTCCTCTGTTGTGGAGAGACCATCAGACTGCCGAATCGCTTCATGAATTCCTCGGATCCATCGAGTCAGCTCGCGAGGAGAGTAAATGTAATGGGCTTGAATGTCCGGTGTGAATCTCTTCTGAGAGCGAAGGTAGATATCGACCATTGCCCCAGTTAAAGCATCAGAGTAACCCCGCAAACTTGGGGCAAGTTTAAGAGTTGCTCGGCAGAACGTATTGTAAATTTGCGTAAGGGACAACTCTCCAGGGTAGTCGACCATGAGAAGAGGAGCATGGCGAAGGTAGCGATGACTCAATGGGACACGACCTGGGTCAGTTGGCGGGTTGCATGCACCGACAAATTGAATCCTCTCCAGTTTGACCCACACTTTGTCTGTCGTTCTCCAGAATCCGCCATGCTCAATAAGTTGCCGCATAAATGAGATAACCCTTTGAGTTCCATACTTGTCGCTTGCAGGAAGATTCATTTCATCACAGAAGAGAACCAGCCAACGACCAGGAACTTGTGGCGCAAGAATAACACCGGACGGAGTCTTGCGGAATTCGCAGTGTTGCTCAAATGTCTTCAATACAAGCTCAGGTGTTGTAGCACTGGAGAAGCTTAGACCAACGACCTCCATTTCAGGCAATTTCCGCAAAGCAGCAAACAAGGTCATGGTCTTATATGTGTGTTAGGACTTTTGTAGAAAACATCCCAAATTTGCCTCACCTTTCCAGAGCCAGGAGGTCCACATAAAATCAAAGGCTTGTGCTCGGACAGCCAGGAATAAAGAACCTCCTCATGGCGTAGAGTATCCACCGTTGGAACCACAACATCTGCCGCTGCAACATTGTGAGTCTCAATCTCCAATGTTGGCACTTTTGTATGCCAGGCAACCCATTCTCCATTGCCAATCATAATATCATAATCAATGACACTTGCAGAGTCTGCTGGCATATCAATGGAAGTGGCAGTCCGAAGGAATTCTCCCAGTTTAGCTCGGAAATCCAGCTTAGCATCACCAGCAAAACTCCACACAAGCGACAACATCAGGCGCTTTGTGACATACTTCTCAAGGAGGTCCATGCTCAGAGGGAAATCAGGATGTCCAGTGTCGTATTCATAGACATTCCAGATAGTTTTGTTGATCAATGAGAAAAGAGTTGTCAACACTCTCATTCTTGTGAAGTCCATGATGTGATCAAATGACTGAGCATGTTCGAAAGTGCGAATCACAAGGCCACGTTCGCCAAAGAATGGAGCAAGAATCTCTGCCACACGCCTCTGTGTCCTCACAAGTGGCGAGACTGACTCTTCACCATCCTCCTTCTTTCGAAGTGACAAGGGTGTGTCGTCCTCCCCTTCTTCCAGTGAGACGTTGCGCAGGGTGTCAAAGTAGTTTTGGAACACCATTGAGTACGACAAAACATCCTCACTGAACCAGACCATGCCGCAGCGACTGACAGTTGCGAGGGTGGCATATCGAAGGGTTTCAACTTCAAACATAATACGCACGTTCTTGGGCAGTGCAAGTCGCTCTCCGTTGGGAAGTGTCAACAGTCGGTTGTCGTCCAGAACAGAATTGAGATTTTCAACCCATTCGGGGTCCACGTCACCATCAAATATGATCCAGTGGCGACGGTTGCTTTCACCTCTGACATTGTCAATAATTTTCCTCAGGATATGGGTAAAAAGTCCGTCAGTCCACTCGCGTGTGGTGGCATCCATGTAACCGTAAAGGCTCTCCTTTGACATGGCTTTGGGGTCAATAACGTAAGAGCTCCCTTCAACTCCATCCAAAATCTCCAAGGCTTCAAGGAGAACACGCCAAGCAGTAGACTTGCCAGACCCAGAGGGCCCAACCATCATCAGTCCATGATGGATGTTTTGAATTTGGTAAAGTTGGATGACTTTCTCAAGCCAGAAGTCACCCCCAACAAGCAGCTTTTTTGCGCAGACTTGGGCAATCCCATTCTTCAGTTTGTGGAGGCTCGCAGGAATGTATTCCACACCACGATAGACATCTGCCAGCAAGCTGAAAAAGAGGTATTAGGTACTGAGACAACCAGCAAAAGAAAACTCGCCTTTGGAGCAGTGGAATATCTGCTGCCACTAACTTTGGAACCATGGTCTCGTGAACACTTTGAATCAGAATTTCTGTAGGGCGGGCAATAATTTGGTTCTCAACACGAGCGACAAGTTCGTTGTAGCTGTTTTCAGCAGCGACCCATATGTCTGTTCCCTCTGGAGTAACATCCAAGACATCGATATTCTTGACACTTTCATAGGCCAAAACCACATCTTCAACAGGATTGACATCAGACAAATTGACCACAGCCTCTTTCGACATTAATGACTTCTCAGGCTTCATCACTCGGAGGATTGTGTTGTAGAGTTGCTCATGTTGCTTCCGGAAAGCACGTACAAAGTTTACTCGCTCCTGAAGTTTTGTATGGGCATTGTTGAACTTGATGGGGAGAATCTTCTCGGACCGTTTTCGAGTGACCTCTCTTGCAATATTTGTGAACTCCTTCACTTGATCATCCCATTCAGTCGCTTTATCAAAGTCGTTGTACTCCATGAACATAAGCCAACGACTTCCAAGCACTTTCAGCAGTTGGTCGTTGAGGTCTCGCGAAATAGCGTCAACAAGCGGAAGGGCACGCTTGATGGGGTAGGGTGACAGCTTTAACTTCTTGTTCAAGTGACCGAACACAAGAATGAGGGCCTCTTGAATTTTCTCCACATCCGTGGCTGAAAGCAGCTCATTCAACGGAAAATCTCGCATAAGTTGATTGTACTTTTGGACTTTGTCCATCGCCTCCTTCAGGCCAGTGTCGGCGAGAAAACTGACAGTAACATGAAAACGTTTCGCATGCTTGAGAACGTCCAGGGTTAAGACGATTTGATCGCTCTTCAGCTGCTCGTCAATCTGCGCAAGAACACGCTCCATGTTCAACCAGAAGTTGATCTCTTGACTTGCTGTGCCGGAAGCAGGATCACGCGAAAGTTTTGTAACCTTTTGAATTTCTTTAATCCATCCGTTCACGTCTGCTTGAAGCTTGTTCAGGAACGTAGTCTCGTTCACAACATCCCCAATTGCATCCATATTGACGCGTGTTCCATTTTCACGGCATTGTTCGACCGCGCACTGGACAAGAGGGTGAATCTTCAATGATATTTTTGGAATGTCCACGTTTTTCTGCAATTGCAAAAGGGATAGTTCGAGTTCTGCAATCTTCTTCTTTGCCATTTGGACTCCTGGGTAAAGCGTGATCAGAGAGAAATGCAACAGCACGTGACCTTACCAGTCTTACTATCCTTCTCATCTCTTGGAGCAGCTCCGGTGGTCTTAGCTGCAACGTACGCTTCAAAAAATGGAGCGACGGCATTATGGATGTACGAGTGGAGAGCCTCGTACGGGTTTCCTCCATCAAACGAGCCAGCTAGATTGATAAGATGTACTTGAAGCTGCATGGGCCGTGACGATTCAATGACGCGGGTTCGCTTAATGAGGGCAAGCGAAGTGGCTTGAGAGTCTGAGTACGTGAGCTCAAGCTGAACGGAATACACATAACCTAAATTACCAGATGCACGTACTGGTCAGTTAAAAGATAAGAAAGCAGGATGACTTGCTTTCGTCCTTCCGGGCTTCGTTCCTCTCTTTGATCACGTACAGAACCTGGACTGCGGGGTCTGAACAAAAGCGGCGAAGCCGCTCAGTCGTTTCTGTCGAGTTTGGTGCAAGAAGAGTGGACCGAACATCTTGTGGGTCTGCATCGAGAACAACAGGCAGCAATCTTTCAAGACGCAGTCTAATGCTTGTCGTGTCCGCAGATGCCGAGGACGACGGAATGATCGCCGAGTTGGACGCAGTCACTGACATGCGCGTCTCGACGGGGCCTATTCCGTCTTCCATGCCGAAGCTCTTTACCAAATGTCAGCGAATGGCGCTGCAATCCTTGGAAGAAAGAAAGACGATTGATTTGTAAGATCAGCCAGAAGCCTTTGGGGCAGGAATGACGCCGCGGTACTGTGCCTCGACGAGCGCATTGGATCGTGCGGCGGATGTTTCCGTGGTTTGACGCCATCCCGATATCCCATTTCCCCAAACGGGCTATCGCCGTCCATACCTTACAATGACCTTATTATGAAGATCGCCGACCTCTTGCGATCGGGGCCTAGATGTCAACTAAAAGGGCAGAAACCATTAATTTTTTGGTGGGTAGTAGATTGCATAGAAATGAGCCTGGATTCGTTTGATGGTTGCGATTGGAGGATGATGCCAAGCAAGCTCGGCCGCGACATACGCGCCCGACCCCCAACCCGGTGATGGCCTTGGAGTCAGCTCTCTCTTTTCCTCCAACCACACTCGCGACGGGGTCAATGCCACGCAAGCATCGACCAGGCTCAGAGCTGGCTCCTCACCTATGTCAGCGTATGGTACAGTAATAGTGAGTTTCGATGGAGTAAGATCTGATCGGAAAGATGGCGGAGAGTCGGTTAGTGATCGCGGGCAGCAATCGGTGTTGTGCGAATTTTCAATCACGTGACTTCTTGGAGCGGCCACTTGAAGAGACGTGGGATTCGGCGGCCAAGGGTCGTTTGTAATCCAGAAACCCAAACGGAGGCAGGATTGAATCAAAAAAGAAGCTGTATATGCCGGTCATCACACGCTATTTGGGAGCAAACATGACCCCGTCGATACGACACTCAACGTCCCCAAGCCCGTTTGCGCTGGCATTATATATTTAATCTCAAGCGCCCTGCGAAACCGTCGCTCCTGGGGTGCCGCAGGCTATGGACGTCCGATATCAACACGCGAAGCTCGTACAGGGTAAACAGCAGCGGCGCAATCAGCTCTCGCCTCTTCCATTGCGCGACCTGGAGCAAGCAGTTCGGGTACTCGCCGTCGTACCCTGTGATTGCGTCCTCCTACGCCCTGCTCCAAGTGCACGCCTACCACGAGTTTTTGTCCGCCGACGTGAAGTGGTGAAGGTCGTATCTCTGTTGAGCACAAGCCAACAACTGAGATGGTTGCGGACATTTTTACCAAGTTGTTGGGACCCTGAGTGTTTAGAAAACACGCAGCGGCATTGGGGCTTCAGTTAAGTGGGTAAAAGGGTGTCACACATGAGGGGAGCGTGGGCGTTCATGCTTGCACTTCTGTGTTGTTGGACATCGTTCAGTGTCAGAGAAAATCAATAGAGAAAGAAAGTGGGAACAACAAAACCCGCGACCACATAGTACCAGCTCCCACCGAGTTAGCAGCAGCACTCACAGCTCCAAGTTCTGTCAATGAACTGCTTACACGCTCGCCACTGGCCCGCTCCCTGACTGCCTTGGCCGCCTCTCGAACCTCCGTCACCTCAGTGTGTACTCCATGCTAATCTGACGGAATTCTTGTCCCCGCCTCAGCAATACGACACATCATCGCCATCTCGCAAAGTCTGGTGTGCTGCCGTATGGAAGCGGTGTTAGCACATGCATCGAAGTTGTAAATTTACTATTTCGGCTGCACCAGTTGAATAGGAAATTGGAAAGCATTCTCCAAACAGTCTCGAGCTGCGCTGGTTTGAAATTGAGTATTAATAAATATGGCGCACACGTCTTCTTTGCCGTGCCAAGACGGAGGACGGAAAGCGAAACTTGCCTCGCTGTGTGGCGAATCGGCCGGCCTGTCTTCAGACGGAGCCTGAAACTTGCAAAATTGGCGCAGAGAACAGAGGGTCTGCAAACGAATCTGCAACCTGGACTCTCGCTACGTCTCCTCCATCCCTGTTCTCTCCACCCTGCCTCATCCAATCCCTGCCCTTCCACCTGCCCCGCGTCGCGACGGCACGTCGAACACACAGTGACGCTAACACCATGAAGGCCTGCAGGGCCGTCTGCTTCGCTTTCTGCCACTTGGCACACCTCGAAGCCGCCTTCCACATCGACTGCATCCTCGGCACAGCGTCGTCATCGCCCACCGCCGGCGACTCGAATAAGCAGCCCGCCGCGATCATTTACAAGGCCGCCCCGCCTGTCAGCAAGGCGAACCAGCCGGTGCTTGGCGGAGCCAGCGGCGCCAGCAGCTGATATGAAGCGCTGGGGAATCGCTGCGCAGCTCAACGTGTGTGCCGTGTGGTCCGGCTTGCGGCCAGGACGGAAACAGCAATGAGGCCACCAGTGCTTGAATCACACAAAGGAGAAGAGAGAGCGTCCGGGAGGCGTCCAACAGCAAAAACGCATTCGACGCGCGACGTTGATAACGGTGCATGAGACGACAGTAATGTAGAAAAGAACTTGAGTGTCGACGACAGCGAAGATACCACCCGCCGTAAAGACAGCTGCGTACTCGATAACAGCAATGACGATTACAGCAGTGGCTCGCTGATGATGACCATCACACATGGGACGGTATGAGTTGAGGCCGTTCTTCTGTAACACTAAGCAGGAGTCGTGGCATTCTTCTCAAGTTTTCCTTCCCGAGCCCGTCTCTGTTGCTCCTCTCTTCCAAAAAACTTTCATGGTAAGGTCCAGCCGCGTGTTGACACTCTAAACAAAACTTAACAAGGACAACAACGACTCGCCGCAACGGTTTGGGACCAGCGACGTGCAGCCTCTCTTGGACCGGCGATGAGAGACATTGCGATGCTTGTTGAGCAGCTTAATGCCGCTGACGACGGTGACGGCGCCGACAACGACATCTCGCGCATCCGCTCGGCGCTGTCCCTTGCCAACGTAGGGCGCTCGAGGTGCCTGCAAGGCTTCTGAAGTGCAAGTAAAAAAGCTTTCTCGTGATGCGTACACGTTTCTGTTTTAATTGCGCAGAAGAATTCAAACAAACAAGTGCATCAACTTAAATAGACAAGCGTATCTGATGATGAGGAATGTGGTATAATACATACGCACTGTCGTGGTCCAACGACGCCTTCGGCGGTATCCGAACCCCGTCGGAGCGTCGGAGCGTCGGAGCTTTTCTCGTCGGCGTCGGAGCGCTTAATTTGGAAGCTCGTCGCCCCTCCCACTTCCGCCGGCACTTCGTTAGAATCCTCTGTCGTTTTTCCGACACACCAAAGCCTGAGCAAACAGCTGAACAACGAAACTTTTCGTTTTTGCGCCGTCATCCGGCCTATAAAAGTCGCCAGCAAAAGTGAGACAGGCAAATACAGATAGCAAGGTCAAGGAGCTGCATACACACCAGAACCAAGATCTCTCGTCAACCCCATCACCTTGTATCGTGAGTAGGTTGTGTTTCCTTCTCTTTGCCGTTCTGTGGCTCCGTACTCAACTGCCTGGATTTCTGATTCACCCTCGCGACGCTCATTAGCGTTCTTTTACGGAATCTGGCCGGAATCGGACAAAAACATCATTCACGACTTTTTGAGCGGCCTCGAGACGAGCTCTTTCTGGAACATATCGACGAAGTGAGTTCCGTGCTCGTTGTGTTTTCATTTCACTGGCTCAGAAAAAAAATCTGACTGCATGCACCCGTCCAACATACCTCAGGTACTGCAACTACAACCTCACTGACAGCGGCGAGCCGGGCCAGAAAAAGTACATCTCTTCGACCGTCAAGCTCGGCAAGTCGGCTTCGGATCCGAACCGTTCTTTGGGAACCTGGCTGAACTCGGCAAACTCGACTAACTTCGATCGTCGCTTTACAGTAGCATTTTTTTTCGCGAACGGCTCATACTCCGACAGCTTGGGCTTTTCCGCACCGGATTATGTTAAGGCCTGTATTGGAAATACCAAGGCCTGCGGGCTGAATGAAATATACAGCTGCGGATCTTACAACTTTATTACGTCGCCCAATGGTAATTCACACACATAAAAAGGCGTCCTGCGCAACGGGTACTCTGGCTTCCCCAACGGCGCGAGCACGACCCACGCTGGGGCGGACGGCGTGCCAATCCCATCGTGTGATTTGAGCGGCACGCAAAAGGGCACGTTGGACCGTCGTGTTTCGTAGAGAAGCAGTGTTAAAAGTGTGCGAATGGATGTGTGAGATTTATGCAGTTTCTTGAATGGACGAAATGGCAACGTTCAATAAACCTTTCGTTTCAGACGTATTGATTGTTCGTAGGCGTGTGTCAACTGGTATTTGGAGGCGCTCTTTTGGATAACAGCTCAAGTATGACGATTTCGCCATCGCGAATTCAAGCTCCAAAAAGCAGATCGGTGCTCTTCAGTGGTGGAGGGCTGGAGTCCCGTGGCCCATACCATGGCAGCGGTCGATGTTTACGGTACTCGGATCGCACATAAGAGCGTGGCTGATGTCGAGTAAAGAGAGGAAACAGTCACGGAGCACAAGACGAAAGGGGAAAAGAATACCATACACGCTTCGAAAGCCGAAGAGTATATGAAAGGAGAAGGAATCCTGGCTGAACGCGAAGCAAGGCGAACGCTAATGACAGCATCCGAAGTCCGCCACGTCGAGAAACCCACGGTCGCGCCGCGACGGCTCAATGGAAGTGCGACTCTTGGAATCCGTCAACCACGTGCACGTACGATGCCCACCACCGGCGGTGACAGTTTTTTATTCCGTGATCTCAAAACACACTATCGTTTGCTTCGTTCTGTCGGAAACCCCCGCCGCGGGCATCACACTGCCTTTTCCTTCCCCAGGAAATATGAGAAATGGAAAGAAGGCACCACTTCTCGCAATGGAGGGCCAGGTGCCTTTGAATTTTCAAAGCGATTCCGTCGACCCCCATCCACATCCTCTTTTGGAACGTCGCCTCCTTGACTCGCCAAGTCCGAACAGCCACCGTACTCTGCTTCCTCCATCACGACCCTCCTCGACCCGGCCTCGATCGGCGCCCTCTAGTGCCGAACCGCTCGGTCAGTTTGAGATGTTTCGCTTTTTTAACTTCTTACGCGAAGGAGCGGGACAATGAGCTTTCGGAAATCAGCTTTGGCGCGCTTGAAAAATACTAAAAAAAGGAATTCTGAAATGAGAAAGGAGCAAGCGCGAGTCCATTTCACAGTATTCAGTATGAATCATCTTCGACGGTCTCCAAGTGTTGCAAGTGGGGTACATCGGACACATCAAACAGGATCTCAAGCCATCGACCGCCAGAACAAATAGGCAGGTCCTTCACAGCTTCCAAAAGCGGGTCATCCTTTCTCCCCAAGGGAGCGGCACCAAAGAGCCTTCCATCCACTGCCCGAAATACAACAAACACAACCTTAATGTCTAGCGGAACAGTCGCTCCGACGAATCCTTCAGCACGTCAAGAACGAAAACAACCGGATCGGGGTCCGTCGGCAAGCAAAATCGTTGAAGCTGGCTCAGCATCAACTCAAGCACTTCATGCTCGGCCGCGGGGAGGCGCTCCTTCAACCGAATATACTTTTCGCAGTCGATCGCAAACACCACATAGTTGATCGCAATCACGTCCGTCCCGCGCAGCTCCTCCAGGAACCGCGCGAACCCCGCGCGGCCCCAGGTTGCCGCGTCCAACATCCCCGGCGGCTTGCTCTCGAGCGACTTTTGCCTCCTGCATTGCGATATTTGCAGTATGGATATCAATAAATCAATATCAATGAAACTCTGGTTGCAACGAGAAGGTTCGTGAAACAGCACTGCTCTTCTTTGTTCCTCTTCTTCTTCTCTTGCTCCATTTTTTTTTTGAAAAGGTGCAAGGCACAGGTAAACAGCAACAACACTTGACATTGAGAGTGCCAGAGGTAATTTAGAAGGGGACTAGCTGCGCTGACTTGCGCGGAAGAGCGGGGTGCGCTTTTGGTTTGGTAGTGGTTCACAAGCTCAAGGCGAGACGCGCGGGTCGCGCGTGGAGAGAAGCAACAATGGACTCACCTTTCTCCAAAATTCCGCAATCGAGCGCCATCACCCAGAATTAGCTCCAAAAGCCAAAATATCTTCTCCATCGCCACACCCTCTCCCTCGCCATACCATTTACCCCCGCCCTTGCATCTATCAGAGAAAAATGGGCATCATCGTGCGGCAGCCGTCCACCGACGACTTTCCTCCGTTCCCCGCGCCGGGCGGCGCCTGGACGACCGCGTCGGCGTTCCACCCCGGAGCGGCAGGACACTCGACGACGCCGCGCCAGCCGCTCCGCGCCGCGAACCACCACCTCACCACCCACCTCGCGCGCCAAGCCCTCGCACTCACCCCGACCGACCAGCGGCTCTTCTTCGCCGAGCTGTTCGCCGCAATGTCGCTGCAGGCAAAGGAGGCCGCGACCGCGGTGATGTGGAGCACCCTCTCGCCCAGGGACAGGGCCCTGTTCGAGTCGCCTGCGGCCGCGGCGGCCGCGGGCGACGCCCGACGGAGACGTCGCAGAGACGCTGAGCCTGACGGTCCCGCACACTGGACAGAGGCCGACGTCGTCAGGGGCCTCGGCGTCCAGGTTGGTCGCCGGTTCACGCCGGCGGACGGCGGCGGCTCGTGGATCGGCAGCGGCGGCTGGGGCGCGGCGGCAGCGACGGCGGTCTCGACGGTCGGGGTGGGCGGCGCGGCGACGGCGGTGGCCGATAGGGCCGGGGCGTCGTCGTCGTCGACTTCGTCATCGCGGGCAGCCGTGGCGGTGTCGTCGCGGGGGACGAGCACGGCAGCCGCCGCCGCGTCATCGTCGTCGTCGGGGTTGTCGGCCGGCCTGATGTTGTCCGCGCCTCCGCTGGTCGAGGTGCTGAACGTGGCGCCGGCGGTCTCGGATGACGCGCGGAGGTCGGACGCGCTGAGGGAGCGCGGACTCGACGCGGTTGTGCGGGCGTCGAACAGCGCGATGGAGTCGATGGAGAGGCGGCGACGCGTCGAGAATCAGGTGTGTGTGCGTGTGTGTGTGTGTGTGTGTGTGTGTGTGTGTGTGTGTATGTGTGTGTGTGTGCGCGCCCGTGCACGCGCGTTTCGCAGACCTTCTGGAAGGAAAATTCCTTCGTTTGCATCCAAAATGTCCACCTAAAACGTTTGTTCTTTGCTAGATATTCGGCGTTTTGATGGACGTGATCGAGCGCGCAGAGCAAGTGTCCTCGATCACGTCGTCGCTGTCTCAAAGCCTGAGCGACCAGCAGGCACCGCCGCCCCTCCTTGTTCAAGGGAGGGCCGAGGACCCGTACGATGACGGTACAGGTGGCAGCGGAGGAGGAGTGCGAGGACGAGGAGTAGGAGGAGGAGAAAGAGGGCGGGCTGACATTGTCTGGCAAGGCGTTGCAGGCAACAGCGCAACAAACGGCCGCGACGGGCCGGGCGAGAGCGTGTCAGCGCCGCAGCGTAGGCGCCTGATGTGATTTTCGCCTTCATTTCCCTCTACAATCGATTCCGTTTACAATCGAAATTTGCTCCATAAAATAAAAAACACTATATCCCATCCATACCAACGAGGTCCACGTCGACGAAAGAGGAGAAGAATGAAAGAGGTTTGTTAGTATCTTGATTTCCATCTTAAGGTTTATTAATACCATCCCTGCCGGGTTTCAAATGCCAATTAGAAAAAAAAAAGATTATTATTGATCGCCGCCGTCTAATAAACATTGTAATAAATACAGCGTTTATAAAAACTTTATCTGCAGCACGAAAATCTCGATCTGGGAGGCAAGTCAGGCACTTCATGTAATCAATCAAGTAACCCTGTTGCGTTGTTTCGGAAACGGAACGCACCTCCGTGAATGCGAATGCGGAATAATCTTTTTCTGCTGTTTTTTTTTCCGCAATTTCTTTCTTTCTTTCCATCTTTTTTTTTTTTTTTTTTTTTTTTTCTTGTGTCCGCAACGACCGCTGACAGGACCGAGGCTGCATTGATCGATCCATCGATCGATCGATCGACCGACTTGACCGACCGATAACGGCTGACGACGACGACTTTGCCAACACATACTCCGATCGTTTTCCTCAGGGTCTGCTGCCCCTGCCTGCCTGCCTGCCTGCCTGCCTGCCTGCCTGCCGTCCCCTAACCCTATAAAAAGAAGACGCACAACGTTGGAAGGCCTCAACAGTGCTTTCATCGTCCGAAAAATCAATCTCAGAAAAATGGCGTCGCAGCTGCTGCACCAGCAACAACAGTCCCTGAAGCACCAGTCGTCCTCCGACCACACCCTCCTCCACCCATCACCCGATGGCGCCGACGGCTTCCTGACCGCCCGCGATGACTCCGGCACCGGCGGCGGCAAAGACGACGATCGCACAGTCGCCGGCGCAACGCCGCTTCCCGTCATCGCTGACGACTACGACGCGGCCAAACTCAGGAGTATCACGCCGTCTACTCCACCCGCGCTCTCCAACACCGAGTTTACGCTCCTCTTTGTCGGCCTGGCCCTCGCCGTCTTTCTTGCAGCACTCGATCAGGTTGGTTGGTCGGAGTTTCAAAAAGTGTTCTTGGTTCCTCCTCTCTTTCGTTCTTTTTTTTTTTTTTTTCTTTTTTTTTTCTTTTTTTCCGGTGTCCAACTCGCTCAAACAACAACCCAAAACTACTGTACTCACAGACAATCGTCGCTGTCGCGCTCGGTGCCATCGCACAAGAGTTCAACGCCCTTGGCCAAATCACATGGATCGCGACCGCTTATTTTCTCACCTCCACCGCCTTCATCCCGTCTTACGGCCAGCTCGCCGACATTTTCGGCCGCAAGAGCGTCTTTTTGTTTGCAATCATTGTATTTGAGATCGGCAGCGCCATGTGCGGCGCGGCTACCAACATGAACGTGAGTTTGGTGGATCATAGTGACGGTGGATGTGGCTTTTCTTTTCTGAGCTGTCCGTTGAAGTAACGTTCGTTTTGCGATGCCCCAACTGCAGATGCTGATTGCGTCAAGAGCCATCGCCGGACTCGGAGGCGGCGGCATTTTCTCGCTCGTCGTCATCATCATCGCAGACATTGTCCCCGCTCAGGACCGCGGAAAGTACAACGGACTCGTCGGCGCTTGCTTCGGCATCGCGTCGGTCGCTGGTAAATTTCACACATCCTACTACACTATCCTCGCTCTTCTTCTTGGGCCAACTTAACCTCTTTGTCTTCCAAGGCCCTCTTGTCGGCGGCGCCTTCGTCGACAAGGTCAGCTGGCGCTGGGTGTTCTACATCAACCTTCCCCTCGGGGTCATCACCGTCGCTGCCGTCGTCGCCCTGCTGAAGCTCCCAAGGACCCGGGAGGGCGACGTCTGGTCCTCGCTGTCGCGCATCGACTGGATCGGCACGTTCCTCCTCGTCGGCGCCGTCATTTGCATCCTGATCCCGCTGCAGGGCGTCGGCTCCCTCTACGCCTGGAGAGACGCGATCGTTGTGGCGCTTCTGGTCGTCGGCGCCGTGCTTGTCGTCGCGTTCCTCTACGTCGAGGCAAACTGGGCCGCGAACCCCGTTGTCCCGCTGTCCATGTTTAGGGACACGAAGCTGCTGGCCGCGATGCTGACGTCGTTCTTTGGCGGTTGCGCGTTCTTCACCTTGGTGTTCTATCTGCCGACCTGGTTCCAGGTCGTCCTTGGCGGTTGGTACCCTCCCCTCCTCCTTCCTTCGTCGACAGCCCCCGTTAACGGGGGAACCTCAATCACTCGCTAACACAACCCAAAACCGCACAGTCACCGCCACCCAAGCCGGGGTCCGCACGATTCCGCTCATCATGGGAGTCGTCGTCTTCTCGATCGTCTCTGGCTTCGTCAGCAGCACCACCGGCCACGCCTACCCCTTCCTCCCCGTCGGCGCCACCCTGACCTGCCTCGGCGCCGCGCTCCTCTCGACCCTCACCGAGTCAAGCCCGCTCTGGTCCGAAATCCTCTTCCCCCTCATCGCCGGCGCCGGCGTCGGCTGCACCATCCAAATCGTCATCCTCGTCGCCCAGTTCACCACCCGCCCCGACCAGCTCGCCGTCGTCACCGCAAACGTCAACTTTTTCCAGTCCATCGGCGCCGTCGTCGGCCTCGCCATCTGCTCCGTCTCGTTCAACTCGAGGCTCCAGCAGAACGTCTACGCTAACCTCGACGCCGCCAACATGACACTGACCTTCACCGTCCCCTACGTCGACCGCGAGACGTTCTTCCAGAGCGCCGCGTTCATCAGGTCCGCGATCCCCGTCGAGGAGCAAGGACCGGTTATTCACGGATACGTGCAGACCCTGCAGCTGATGTTTTACGCCGCCGTGGCGTTTGCCGCGTGCGAAATCGGCGCGACGCTGTTTGCGAGGAAGGGGAAGATCTCCGTCGAGGCCATGGCCGAGATGGGGCCGGCGTTGGCGTGAAAGGTCGAGGGAAGGGTCTTCTTTTCTACCTTTCGTTTCTCTTTTTTGGTTCTTGTTCCCTTTTTTCTTTTAAGTTGTTGTGTTTATCGCCTCTGTTGCTCGCTTCGAAAATGATTAGTTGCGTTAACAGATAATATAAGTAGCATAATGTGCCGTTGTATTTAGAGTAAGCGAATCAACTCAAACAGTCGTTTCCGTTACTCTCTCGCTCATGTACTGCTGCGGTGCCGTAGGGAGAAGGCAAGGAGAAGAAAATCCCCTTCTCAAGTTAGAACGTCGAGGACGCGCGAAATTGTCGAAGAGTGCCTCGTGCTTCACTCCATTTGGCTGAGGAGCATCTTCCGTGGCTCATCGAAAAATCCTATTCGTTTGAAACTCGCGAATGATCTCCGATTGCACTTTCCGAATTGGATGTTGAGGACTGGAGCGACAATGATGCGGTCGGTTGGACAGAGTGATCGGAGCCGGACCTTTGAAGGTTGCGAGACCTCGCAGACCAATTATCCATTGAAGCGGAGAAGAATGTGGAAGTAAAATCCGGCCTTGAGCTCTAAATAGGCTTTGCATGCACTCTCCAAATAAACCTGGCGATAGAGAAATCAAAACGAATATGCGTGACAGGCTGCCTCTTCTCATCGTACGAAAAGTGTTCCCTTGATGTCGTTACCACTCCATATTCATATCCTAACAATACATGGGAACTTCTTCATCTCTGATCACTGTGCAGGTCGTCTCACTCCCGCTCAACAGGGTTACGAGCCCAAGCTTCACTTCACGCTGCCGTCGCCACCACTTCGTTGGCGCCCCTCCTCCCGTTTCGCCACCGATTGTTGGCACTTGATCCGTCGTCGTGATCGCCTCACACGTCCCGCCGCACCTCGTTCCTCTTCCCCCTTCGCCGCCCGATTCCCCCACTGCCTGTCCTTGCGGTCCCTCTTTCCCGCCCGCTCCGTCGTCGCCGTCTCCCCATTCCCTTCCCTGGTCGGCACCTTTCCCCTCCTCAACGATGGCCTCCCTGCCTGCCCGCGATGACTCCAAGCTCCCTATCTGGTACGGCGATCCCTCCAAGGACGTGATCTCTTTTGATCAATGGATGGGGGTTCTCCTCAACGAGTTTGACATCCTTGACAATCCTGCTATCGTCACCAACTCGACGACGTACCACAACAACTACCCTGCCGCTCTGGTCGACACCGACGGCAAGGAGATCATTGCTGCCGTTACCCTCACGCCTGCTCAACAGACGACCCACCGTCAAGCTAATGCCAAAGCAAAGAAAGTCATCTTCTCCGCCCTTGGCCTGGCTGCCCATCGTGTCATCAAGGATCTCAACACAGCTGCGGCGGTTTGGTCCACGCTGAAGTCAACGTACGGTGGCATCAAGAAGTATCGTCTTGCCAAAACTCGAGCTTCGATGTTCAAGATGCACGCCTCCGTTGTCGAGCTCTCCAACCTCACCACCGCGCTTGACAAGCTTGTCGAGGGACAAGCCTATCTCACCAGTTGTGGTCAACCGCTGCCAGACTACATACTGGGAGAGCTCTTTATGTCTTGTCTTCCCTCCACGATCGCCTGGGAGAACTTCACTGACCTCTATTTCGGCTCGGACAAGAAGAGTGAGGAGCTCCTGACACTCAATCGGGCAAAGATTGCTCGGGAGAACGACATTGCTGAACTCACCCTCGCCGTCTGTCTCGTCAAGCCCACCGGCCCCAGCCCTCAAGTCCGTCTGTGCACAACATGCCGCAGCGCAGGCCGCACACGCTCCATGCGCACTCACGACACTGCACAGTGCTGGGGCTCATGTGTCAAGTGTGGCTTCTTCCACTCACCCGCGACCAGCTGCAAGACTCGTGTTGCGTTAAAGGAGGGCGGTTCAGACAGCGTCCGGTTGCTCTGCGATGGGGTTACTTTGGTTTCGAGTGACAATTCTCTTCAATACACTGAGTCCAACTACTTGCTGTCCATTTTACGTGCTCCCTCGCGTGGAGTTCACATCCTTCATCTGCAGCCTTACTGTATCCTCTCTTGTGACTCTCGTTCTGGCTCACATCGCCGTCCTAGTTACGCTCTGACACTTCGCCTTCGTCGTCGTCGTCGACACCATCGCTCGTCCCCCTTCGCCTCGTCTCTTGGTTGGCTTACGTGGTGGTGGGACCTCTTCCTTCGTTTCACTCTCTTCCTCCTCACTTTTCCCTTTCGCGCTTGCGTTCCTTCCCGCAACTTCTGCCTAGCACTCCCCCCTCCAGTATCAGCTGCCACCTTTCTTGTTGACTCTGGGTGCACTCAACATCTCGTCAGCTCTCTCTCCATGCTGCTTGATCCTCAGCCCACCTCCCTTTCTCTTGACCAGGCTGATGGCTCTCCTCTTCAGTGTACCCACAACCTTCGCGAAGCGTACTTTGCCCCCATGCTCCACGGTAATCTCCTCTCTGTCGATCGCCTTACGTCGTCCGACATTGAGCTCACTTTCCGTCGGACTTCCCTTACGCTTCATCAGTCCTCCTCTACCCTTGGCGTTTGGTCCCGCTGCGGCAAACTCTGGAAGCTTCACTGTATGCCAGCGTCTGCCTCTGATCGCGCCTCTCTCCACTCCAACCGTGTCCTTCGCCTCTCTCACCCATCTCAGCCTCTCACACCTGCAGCCCTTCATCATTCCCTTGGCCACCCTGGTCGCCCCGTTCTCGACCAGGTGGCCCGCTCTCTCGGGCTGATTACTGATGACTGGGATGGCCGCTGTGAGGGTTGCCTTCTTGGCAAGGGGCATAACGTTCGCTTGCCTTCTCATGGCTCCCGTGCGCGGGTTCCGTTGGAGCTCGTCCACTCTGACTCCTTTGTGTGCAAGCAGAAAACGCCTGGAGGTTCCGTTGCCGCTACACTCTTCATTGACGATGCCTCCAACTTCGTCCGCAGTCACCTTCGCATGTCACTCACGTCAGCCTCAACTCTTCCTCTTCTCCAGGCCTTCTCTGCTTACATCTCCAACCTCACCTCTCACCGGCTACTCACTTTCCGCTCCGACCGTGGCAGTGAGTTCATTGGTCACGAGATGACGTCGTTTCTTCAATCCTCTGGTGTCCACCACCAGCTTGCGGCTCCTGGCGCCTCGTCTCACAGTCAGAATGGTGTTGCTGAACGAATGAACCGGACACTTGCCGAACGCGCTCTCTCAATGCTCCATCACGCAGGCGCACCTTTGGGCTACTGGGGGGACGCTTTTCTCACGGCCATTTATCTCCACAATCGTCTCCCTGACTCCCACGGTTCCTCACCCCTCGAACGTCTCACTGGCCGCCCCACGGACTTCTCCTTCTTTCGCCCTTGGGGCTGTATTGCCTATGCTATTGTTGTTCGTGATGATAGTCCTTCCAAGCTTCACCCCAAGGCCGTCAAATGTCGCTTTCTTGGCTATGACGAGCAGTCCAAGGCCTACCGTTTGCGAGACTCCTCTGGCAGGACCATTGTGTCTCGCAACGTTGTGTTTTGGGACGACGTCTTCGACTTCCACGACTCCACTGCCACTCCCCCTTCCCCTGCAGACCTCGACAACATTTTTCCTGAAATTTCCGCCACCACGCGACCATCCCCACTCCTACCCGGCGGGATGACGTCTCCCCCCCCTTCCTGTGCCCTGCCCTCCATTCCGTCCACTTCTTCCGTTGCCTCACCTCCCCACATTTCTTCCCCCCAATCTGCGCACCTTCCTGAACCTACTGCTGCTGCTTCACCTGGTATTCTCGATATCCTCCCTATCCCTCCTGCCCCTGCGCCGTCGACACCATTCCCAGTTCTCGTTCCCCACCTCCCAGTTCTCTCCTACCAATCCCTTTCTCATTTCCCTTGACCCTCTCTCCCTACCTCCATCCTCCACATACAGTCTTCCTCCCCCTCCTTCTCTTCCTTCCTCTCTTTGGCCCTCTCAGTCTTCTCCTTCAGTCCCCCACTCCCATCACCATGCCATCTCCCTCTGCCACTTTCATCCTTCCTTCCACTGCGGTTCCTCCTGCTCCCTCCCTCCCCACTGTCTCCTCTATCCCTATCCCGCTCAATCCTCCTCGACGTCCTGATCCTGCTCATTCCACTGCCACAACAGCAGCTCCTCGCCGAAACCCCCCTTGCAACGTCGGTGTCCCTGCTCGTTATCGCGACTCTGTCCATATTGTTAGCGCGCCCATTCCCACTCAGTACAACACGCCGTCATCAGCTGCTGAGTGCAACTTATCCCCTGAGGCAGCAGAGTGGCGTCAGTCGCGTGAGGAGGAACTTGCCTCCTGCAAGGAAAACGACGTCTGGGAACTTGTCCCTCGACCTGCCTCTGCCCTTGTCCTTCCCTCACGTTGGGTCTTCCGCATTAAGACTGACGCCTATGGGAAACCCCAGCGCTTCAAGTCTCGCTTTGTCGCTAAAGGCTTCACTCAAGTTGCTGGTGTCCACTTTGACGAGACCTACGCCCCTACCTGCAAGCTCGCCAGTATTCGGACTGTTCTTGCCCTTGCCGCTCAGACTGGCATGTGTGTTCACCAGATGGATGTGACCACTGCTTTCCTGTACGCGCCAATTGATCGAGAGATCTTCATTGAGCAACCGGAAGGGCACGCAGAACCTGCTCACCCTGGTCATGTCCTCCGTCTCAAGCGCGCTCTCTACGGTCTAAAACAGGCTCCCCATCTCTGGAACAAAACTCTGGACGATTTTCTCATCTCCATTGGCTTCACTGTCAGCGCTGCCGACCCCTGTGTCTATGTTCGCACTGATGGGGAGCGTCGCACTTATGTCACGGTATATGTCGATGACCTTATCATTGCCAGCTCAGATGATGACACAGTTTTTTCGGTCAAGTCCTCCCTCCACCGACGTTTCCGCATGAAAGATCTTGGGGAACTTCGCCTTTGCATTGGGATGGAGGTTGCCCAATCTCCAGCTTCCATCAAGCTCCACCAGGCCGGCTACATTCAGGCCATTCTTTCCCGTTTTCATATGTCAGCTTGTCGTCCCGTTGGTTCTCCTATGCCGCCTTCCTACCTGGCGGAACGATCAGACCCCGCTGCTACCAGTCCTCTCACTACTGAGCCATACGACGCTCTGGTTGGTTGTCTTCTCTACCTTTCACTTGCCACACGTCCAGACATCTCCATGGCAGTTGGCTGACTCTGCCGCCATCTTCAGTCACCCACACTCCATGACTGGGCAGCAGCAAAGCGCGTTCTTCGCTACCTCAAAGGCACCCCTGAACACGGCCTAGTCTACACAGCAGGTGTCTCCACCCTCAGCGCATTTGGCAGAACAGACTACAAGGGGCCGCACCCGGACGAGCTGGATGGTCGGAAGCTCATCAACTACTCTGACGCTGACTTTGGAGGCACACCCCGCGACCGTCGTTCCACCACTGGTTACATAACCACACTCGCTGGGGCTGCCATCTCGTGGAAAAGCCATGTTCAGAAAACTGTTGCTCTCTCTACCCTCGAAGCTGAGTACATGGCCATCTCATCAACCGCTCAAGAGGTCATTTGGCTCCGTCAGTTAATGAAGGATCTCGGTCACAGTCAGGCCACAGCATCCATCATCTTTGAGGATAATACCAGCTGTATCTCTGTTGCCAAAAGTCAAAAGATGACAGACCAAATCAAGCATATTGACATTCGTCACCATTTTATCCGAGAACAGGTTGCAGCAAAGGCCCTGGACGTGGTACATGTTGCTGGCCAGCACATGATTGCCGACATTCTAACAAAACCTCTCCCAGTTGCACGCTTCCAGACCTTGGTCCCTCACATGGGACTCCAGTAGCCTAGGCAAGAACAGCGGATGGGAATGTTGTGAACAAGAACGCTGTCCTCACCTTGTCCTGTTTGTGTCCTTCACCTTTTCCTCTCCTTTCCTTTTCTCCGATTCTCCTTAAATTTGTTTTGCCCACATGCCCAGTGATCATGGGAACTTCTTCATCTCTGATCACTGTGCAGGTACTGTTCCCTTGATGTCGTTACCACTCCATTCATATCCTAACAATACATGGGAACTTCTTCATCTCTGATCACTGTGCAGGTCGTCTCACTCCCGCTCAACAGCTGTGGCCCGGCCGTGAGGGCGGACTTGGGCGGCACGATGCTAGACGCCGATTCCATCACGGCGGCTGTGCAGACGTGCGCGACAGGGGCGCCGGGTTTGTTTCGGGGCCGGCAGCAGTGACCTGCGCGTCGTAGTCGAGGACGGGCGCACTGTCAACGTGGATTGCTCGGAGGGCCGAGTCCATCGTGGTTGATTTTTGTCAGCCAGGGTGTCTGTCTCAACCAGTAGCGTCACACACACAACACACACACACGCACACTCTCTCTCACATTTCGTGTCCGCAATCGCTTCGTTATGTAAATGTTCACAGTTGGGCAAAACGCGGGTGCCCAGTGCCTTTTTTCACAACCTTCTCTTTTTAGCCCTTTCAAGATGCGCAACCAAGTCTGCGTACGTTTTGTGAGCCACCACAAGCCCGGCATCGTCGCTGTCCCCTTCGTCGTCATCGCTGTAGCCTCCATCGTCCCCGTCCTCGTCCTCCTCCATCTCAGTGTCCGATCCACCTCCGCCCGCTTGCATCCCACCGCCCGCCGGTCGCTTGCCCACACTCGACTGCGCGCGTTCTTTCTCCCCCGCCGGCAGCACGGAGGGGGCGTCCAAAGTCAATTCCGCAAGGCCCTGCGGCAGCGCCATCGTCCGGCGGCGGGCGTGTTCGTCGAGCAGCGCCCGCAGCTCGCCCTCGAACTTCGCGTCGTGCACCGCCGCGAGCTGGTCGTACGCCAGCTGCGGCACCTCCAGCCGCGGCGCCGCCCGCGACGCATGCGCCAGGCCCTCGAGGATCGTGTCCACCTGCGCGTTCGCCGCCGCCACCGACAGCCGCGGGTCCTGCAGGCTGACCGCCGCCGCGCACACGCACTGCACAAACACAAAGCTCGTAAACACCGCGCCGCCGCCGTCGCCGTTCGCCGACACCACCACCCGCCCCCGCCGGATCTTGTCCACGAAAAACTCGAGCACCCCGCGGTCCCCGATAGACATCGCCCTATCGCAGTCGGCCGGGACCAGGTCGACCCAGGCGCCGCCCGCGTTCGCCGTCGTGTCGACCAGCGTGTCGTAGAGGTATTTAACGAGCTCCATGTTGCGCGTGGGCAAGACGCAGTTGAACACTTGCGACAGCGCCTCCTTCTCCAGGAGCTCGCGGTCGCCGCAGATCCGCTTGACCATTTTCAGATCGCCCTTGCTCGCGGCCGTGACGAGCGCCACGCTCGGCGCCGGCGACTTGTACTTGTTGCGCCGGAGGTACTCGACGACCTCGTTTTTGCCCGATACAAGCGCGTTCTCCATCGCGTGCCGCGACCGTTTCCACCCGTCCTTTAGCCGGTGGGCGTGCAGGAATTTGACGACTTCCAGGTGCCCGTGCTTCGCGGCCCGGTCCAGCGCCCGTCCCGTGCATCCTTCCGTGCGGTGCTCGTGCAGGAAGCGAACAACGTCCAAATGCCGTTGGCGGCTGCGCGGTCCATCGCGTCTGTCGAGCATCCAAACGCGGTCCCGCCCTCGAAGTGAAGGTATCGCACAACGTCCAGAAGACCGTTCCCTGCTGCAAGGTCGATGGCCGTCATGGACGCTGCGGCTTCTGCCCGGTTTTGGTGCAGCCATTTGACCACAGCAATGTGTCCGTTTTCGGCGGCAAGGGAAATAGCGCTGCTGCTGATCGTTTCGACTCGGTGCTCGAGAAAGTATCGAAGGGCCGGTAGGTTGCCGGTCGCCGCGACTCTGTCAAGCAATCCGCCGGCATACAATCCGGGATCCCGGTCAAGCTGGAGGCCGTGGCGAATGAGAAAGCGTGCCAGCCACCAGTTCCTGGCCTCGACGGCGTACGGAAAGACGTCGACTTTCCAGACGGGGTGGGCTGGGTAAAAGTGGTAGAGCCATGCGGGAACCAGCGGAGGAGCGCTCACGATGAGAGGAACGAGGGTGGCGAGGACCGCATCGTCAGCCGTGGCAATCTCCTCGGCCAAGGAAGCGGACGCCGGGAAGTCCGACAGTTGCGCAGACACCGTCCGCAAGGCGTCGAGGGGGGTCCTTGTGCACTGTGAATCCGCCGATGCCGCTGCCGCTGCTGCTGCTACTGCTGCTGCTGCTGCTGCTGCTGCTGCTGCTGGAGGATAGAGATGACTTCGCGCGAACACCGGTGGTAGGCGACCAAGATCCTGCAGTCCAAGGGTCGCCTAGCCGTGGCGGCAACGTCGGTGCCGACGGCGCGTCAGTGCTTCCGACGCAGCAGAGACGGCCGCGGCGGGCCTCAAGCACAACAGCGAAGGGAAGGTTCTTGGAGAGCATGAGGATGCGGCGGATGGCGGCGGTGGGCGGCGGCTCTTGCTTTGTGACGAACAAGTCCCAATGGGCGCTACTTCGGGCGGCGTCGGAGGCAGCGGCGTCGGAGTCGGCGGCGCAGTCGCCCATCGTTCCTTTTTTTCTTTTGTTTCTGATTACCTGACGGGGCCATCAGCAACGATGAAGCCATGGCGCGCACTCTGCGACGACAACCAAGTTGCGGCAAAGGCGGCTGCATCTGCAGCGGGGAAGGCAACGGACATGGAGAAGAACAGATGGATGTGACGAGCTGAAGCTAAACTTATTTGACCTGCACTAGTTTCCATCCACCACAAAGTGATGGGCTACAACCTCATTCGGCCGCCACCGCCGAGAATAGTATGAATGTGGAAACATAGGCTCGCCCATAAATAATGAGGAGGAATGGAAGAATATGGAAGATCGGCGTCGAGCCGCTTCGGGCAAAGCTAAAATGGAGAAAAAAAACCTCCGGCACGCGACCAACTCGATCGTGCACCCGCCTCACCCCTTGTTGTCACGAACTGGCTTACCACCACTACCACCACCACTTCTACTACAACAACTACTACTACTAACACTACTGCTGCTAGTGCTGTTATGACGGGAGTAGCCCAAATGCCCAAACAAGTCCTCTCCTTTTCCTCCTCTCCCTGTGACGAGAAAAATGCGGCTGCAGAGAAACAACAAACCACTGCACAGGACGCGAACAAAGAAGTGGGCGAGGCTTCTTGCCAAAGAATACAGCCCCCAGTGCAGGAGCAGGCGCGTCGACTGCTCGTTGGGCGGCACAGGCTATTTATTTCACTGGGATTATAGAGAGATGAGGCTCGACCGGTTTTCGCTTGCCGGACGAGAAGAAAAATGAGATAGCAATATCAAAACTCGCTGGCAAAGGGAATGTCTCCGCCAAAGTCCAACTTGACCAGCTGGTTATCCTGCATGCGAAAAACGACGGTTTGGAGGAAGCTGCGTGAGTTTTCTATCAAAGAGAAGAGGCTGAGCGGGAGACCAAAAACAACGGACCCACATGTTTGCCGCAGACGAGGCCCGACGCGTCAATAAAGATCTCGGTGATGAAGGTAGTCCCGTCGTCTTTCCACGTAGACCGCCGTCCGGGCAGCTGGAACAGCGTGGTCGTAAATATCAGATCCCCCGACTCCAAATCCCACACCCTCACGACGCCGGCGCAGTCGCCCGTCGCAATCTTGCCGTCGCCCACGTCCATCGCCCTGACATGCTCGTCGTGGCCGTCCAACACGCGCAAGCACTCGCCCGTCGCCGCGTCCCACACCCGCACGGTCTCGTCCTGCGACCCCGATACGACGCGCGCCCCGTCGAGCCACAGGTGCGTCACCGACCACTCGTGGCCCAAAAATTGGCGAACGATTGCCCCCGTCCGCATGTTCCACATCGTCATCGCCCCCTCCACGCAGCCGTGCACTACAAAGTCGCCGTGGCACGTCAGCCCGAACCCGTCGTGCGCGCCGGAGTGCAGCCACCGCAAGGGCGCTCCCGTCGCCCGGTCCCACACAATCACCACCCCGTCGGCCGCGCACGACGCGATGAACGGCCCGCTGAACCGCACCTTGCGCACGCACTTGCCCGGCGTGTGCCCGTGCAGCGTCGACGGGAACTCGGCGCGCTTCGAGCTACCTGCCGCCGCGGTGACGTCCTCCCACAAAAGCACCGTCCCGTCGAACGTGCCGGCCGCCACCGCCCCGCCGTCCGCGTCGATCTGCATCAGCCGCTTGAACGCCCGCCGCCCCGCAAACCGCCCGAGCGGCGCCAGGCTGCGTCGGTCCCACAGCTTCAGCCGACCCTTGTGCAGCGTGACCAGGACGAACGGGTCCATCCACTCTGCCGAGTGCGGGCTGTCGCCTGTCGGGTCGATCGTCGCGACGGCCGGCGGCGAAGTCCAGCGAGCCGCCAAGAGGTGCCGGTACGAGAAGAGCTGCTTCCACGGCACGCGCGCGATCGCGGCCGCAGTGCCGCCGTCGCCGCCGTCGCCTCCGTCATCGGTAGCGGGAGGCGGGCGGACCGGGAACGGGAGCGGGAACAGCCGCGGGTTGGGGCGCAGCGTGCGCGGTAGCGGCCACACGGCGAGGAAGAAGGTGCGCCACAGGCCGTCGCCGCACGTCCGGGCGGCCAGCCGCTTTGACGCGCAGCCGAGGCGGCAGAGCGCGCGCGCGCCGGCGGTGCGGTCGTCGCGCAGGGCGAGCAGCCGCAGGATGCGGCCGAAGAGCTCTTCCGGGAGGTCCTGGAGGAACGACGTCGGCGCGGGTGCTGCTGCTGCCGCTGCTGCTGGCATGAGCGATCGATCTATCGAGAGGGAGGGAGGGGAGTTGGGGGAGGGGGGTTGTTGGGTTGCAGGTTGGAACGAGACGATTGGGGGGAAATTTTGGAGGTGCGGCTGAAAGGGCCGTCTGGCTGGCTGGCTGGCTGTCTTTGGTGGCGGCTAGTTTTACCGACGACGGGGTGGGGGCCACTCACTCCCACCTTTCGTTGTTGTTGTCGTCGTCCGTCGTGGGAGTCCCGCTCTCAATCCCTCTCCCTCTGTCTCTTAGATCGATCCTCCGAAACGAAAATATCCGCCGCTCTCTCTCCAAACAAATTTCCCTTCGTTCGCCGCCCGATCGGCCTCTCCCATTCCAGACTGATTGTCTATCCAGCCGTTAGTCCTCTCCTTTCTACACTGTGTAACCAAACAATACCTCCTGTTCCCATTTTCTTTGCTTCCTCTCTATCTCCCAATATCAAGCACTCCTTCTTTATCTCACTGCCTCGCATTCCAAATTCTTATCTGTTTGATCTCTTGATTAGCACAATTTTCTCCCACACACAAACTCTTGCATAGATTTATGCCAATGAATGGATCGATTTTTCTGATCCAATCCCGTCACCCTTTCCTCTGTCGAATATCAATCTTCATGCTTCACAATTGCGCTCGAAATCATCCATTGATATTAATCATTCTCCTCACTAATCTTGATGGAATTAGATTTCCCTGTTTGCTTTACTTGCACTGATAAAGTTTGGCATCAGTGAGAGCTACCG